>JARFOD010092695.1:0-17582 GCA_031763545.1 Mopalia muscosa | reverse complement strand
TATGTATTTCATTGTGCTAGGTAGCTTGAAGACATTCTAACTGTGTATTTGGTTGTGCTAGGTAGCTTGAAGACATTCTAACTATGTATTTCATTGTGCTAGGTAGCTTGAAGACATTCTAACTATGTATTTCATTGTGCTAGGTAGCTTGAAGACATTCTAACTGTGTATTTGGTTGTGCTAGGTAGCTTGAAGACATTCTAACTATGTATTTCATTGTGCTAGGTAGCTTGAAGACATTCTAACTATGTATTTCATTGTGCTAGGTAGCTTGAAGACATTCTAACTGTGTATTTGGTTGTGCTAGGTAGCTTGAAGACATTGTAACTGTGTATTTCGTTGTGCTAGGTACCTTGAAGACATTCTAACTATGTATTTCATTGTGCTAGGTAGCTTGAAGACATTCTAACTGTGTATTTCGTTGTGTTAGGGAGAAACTGCTCTCCCACAGGGCCCTGTTACATACACACATTCATACAGGCATTTACAAACATATCACAGATTAAAATTCATGTCATATTAATAGGTATGATGTAAAATACATTAAAAATATGGACATATATTTGTTACATTACATTAGTAGAATCTGTATTTAAATACACATAAATATAAAAAAAAAAACATGTAGTCATACATTAGATAAATATGAATGATGAAATAGGTAAAGTGAAGGGTGATTTACAAATTGCAAATGATTAATAAATTAAAATGATGAATTAGATAAGACGAATGCATTTGATGAAGTTCTATTTACAAATATTTTAAGCATGCAGTTTGGTCTACAGCTCTAAAATAAGCTGTTTTAAAAATTTCTTTAGATTTTAAAACCGATGTAGGTAATTCGTTGTAGAGTTTGGCTCCTCTGTATGACAAAGTTCGTTTGCCAGTTTCCAGTTTATTTTGTGTTAAAACAAGTTTTTTCTGTGTCGTTGATCTGGTATTGTGTGAATGTCGCTCCTCTACCAGTTTGTATTTATTTTGTAAGTATTGAGGACACTCTGGACGGAAGCATTTGTGAACAAACTGACAGATGTGGTAATTTTGTCTGGTATTTAAATTGTGCCATTTTAATTGAGTATTCATATCTTTGATATGTGCCCTTCGGTTTTCTTGTAAAATTAAACGCGCTGCTCGATTTTGCAGGAGTTGTAATTTAGCCATTTGTGTTTTTGAGCAGTTTGACCAGATTATGTCACAGTAATCAAATTGTGGGAGTATAAGACTGTTGAATATAGTTATTAATGTTTTCTGGTTAAGGTATTTTCTAATTCGAAACATTGAGAAATTTTACTTGCTAGTTTATTTATGTGTGTTTCCCATGTAAGTTGGTTATCGAACCACACGCCAAGATATTTATAGGTTTCAACTTTTTCAAGTTGTTCACCCCCAGCCATAATCGACAGGTCGTCTGCGTACCTTAGACGTTGTCTCGTACCAAGTAACATGGTCTTTGTTTTATTTGTATTGATTGTTAATTTGTTTTGAGTAAGCCACCTGCAGACGTTGGTCATTTCGTTGTTTAGTTTGTCTTGGATTTCTTGACTAGTTTTGGCGGCATAGAATAATGCTGTGTCGTCTGCGTACAGAGCAATTTTACAGTCTTGTATTATAACTGGTAGATCATTGATGTATAGTATAAATAGGAGGGGACCCAGGATTGAGCCCTGGGGCACCCCACATGTTACAAGTCTAGTGTTTGATATACACTTGTTAATTGATGTAGCTTGTTTTCTTTTCGAAAGATAGTCATGAAACCAATCTTTTTCAAGACCCAATATTCCAATGCTACTAAGTTTTTTCTAACAGTTGCTTATGGTTCACAGTATCGAAAGCCTTTTTTAGATCTAAAAAATTGGCTCCTGTTAATAAACCAGCATCCATATTTTCAAGTATATAGTCTGTGACGTCAGAAAGGGTGGTAGCAGTTGAATGTTTGGGTCTAAAGCCAGATTGAGCTTGGTTAAGCAGTTTATGCTCTTCAAGAAAACTGTACAGTTGATTGTGGACTGCTCTCTCTAAAATTTTCATAATAACAGGAAGTACAGATATAGGTCTATAGTTATTTAAATTGTCTTTGTCACCATCTTTAAAAACAGGTGTGACTTTGGCCTGTTTCCATTCGTCCGCGAGAGTTCCTGCTTTCAATGACAAATTAAATATATTGGTTAGTGGAACACAAATTACTGGTGCAGCATCTCGCAATAATTTACTGCTAAAGACCATCAATACCCGTGACCTTGTCTATACATAGTGTAGAGAGCTGCTTAAATGTAAATTCAACATGATAGTACCATTGCATAATCATAAGTATTTTGATATGATCTGTGAATGATAGTACCACCGCATAATTATAAGTATTTTGATATAATATTTGCATGATAGTACCATTGCATAAACATAGAGTATTTTTATATAATCTGTGAATGATAATACCATCGCATAATCATATGTATTTTGATATAATCTGTGAATGATAGTACCATCGAATAATCATAAGCATTCTGATGTATAATTCGTTGATAGTACCATCGTATAATCATAAGTATTTTGATGTAATCATTGGTTGATAGTACCATCGTATAATCATAAGTATTTTGATATAATCTGTGAATGATAGTACCATCGTATAATCATAATTATTTTGATATAATCTTTGATTGATAGTGCCATGGCATAATCATAAGTATTTTGATATAATCTGTGAATGATAGTACCATCCCATAAGCATAAGTATTTTGATATAATCTGTGAATGATGGTACCATTGCATAAGCATAAGTATTTTGATGTAATCTTTGATTGATAGTGCCATCGCATAAGCATAAGTATTTTGATATAATCTGTGAATGATAGTACCATAGCATAAGCATAAGCATTTTGATATAATCTTTGATTGATAGTGTGCCATCGCATAATCATAAGTATTTTGATATAATCTGTGAATGATAGTACCATCGCATAAGCATAAGTATTTTGATATAATCTGTGAATGGTAGTACCATCGCATAAGCATAAGTATTTTGATGTAATCTTTGATTGATAGTGCCATCGCATAATTATAAGTATTTTGATATAATCTGTGAATGATAGTACCATGGCATAAGCATAAGCATTTTGATATAATCTTTGATTGATAGTGCCATCGTATAATCATAAGTGTTTTGACATAATCTGTGAATGATAGTACCATCGCATAAGCTTAAGTGTTTTGATATAATCTGTGAAGTACCATCGCATAAGTATAAAGCCTTGTGATATAATATTTGTAGGCTTATACTGCCATCGCTTAACCATAAGTATTCTGATATAATCTAAGGAATTTATAACCTGGCTGTTCCGTCTTAAAAACATCCAAATTATTTCAAATTAAACATTGGAAAGGTTACCATTGGTTGTTTCCTCGGAGAAACAGTTGACAAGCAAAAGACAGCGTTCGCACAAAGACAAAAGAGTACGACCAAAGGCTGGCTAAAGGTAACTGACGCCACCCCGACTTAACCCAAGCCACCCTTTCAGCCACCCCACGTTTGGTAATAAAAAAAATTGAAAATTAATAAAATGCCGTAGACCACTTTTTACAAGGTAAACATTTTTTGTATTTTACCTGGGATGAGTATCTACATACTCATCCAATAATTTACACATGCTTTTGCGGGAACGTTAGAGTTGAGAAAATCCACAATGTGAATGTCAAGTGACCATACACAGCAACGTTTCAACAAAAAAACAAATCGATCTGTACAATAATTCATTCCCAGCTGAGCACAGGTAACCTACACATTCAATGTAGGTTGTTGTTGCTTTTTTGTCAACGTCAAAGCTTTGTGCCACAGTGGTGGTACATTATTTTACAAAGAATTTGTACTGCAAAGTAATACAATTATCTATTTCCAATAATTATAAAGTGAAAATTAAATTCGTAATTTTGGGGCATTTTATTGGTAATATTGGTAATCATAAGGCCTTTAGTGGACGCTCCCGTTTGGACGGCTCTATCATTAGCACATATGCCTCGTCTTAGCCTATCTTAACTTGTGGTGAAGGTTGGTAATTGATTCGCCGCTATCTCCGGCCTCTCAAAACAAATATCTGGTTTTTTTTCGGGATTTGTTTTTAGATACACAGAAAGCAATGACTAGTATTTTGCCTACCTGCAATATTTCGTTTCTGAAGGGAGATAACTTAAATTAAGGTAGAAACTCAAATAAAACTTTATTTAAACGTCAGGAAAGGAGAAAGATTATTGTGACTTTGTATTAAAAAAAAATCAGAGAAAAATCTGTTTTTGAGGGGCCTAGGATAGGGGCGGACCAATTTCCAACCTTCACCGGTTAAAAATAGACTAAGGGCTAATGCGGAGGAATTATTGTGCTACTCTATCATCCGCTTATAACATGAAATAATTAGTTACAAAAGTGATGTGTGTTTTGCATTAAATAGTTAACAGTCACACGCTTAAGGTTAACAACCAGCAAAGTGTCTAGCCTAACTAACCAGAACTTAAGATAGGCCATAGTTGCACTCGCTGTACCCAAGTCCTACCCAAGTCCTATTAAACTATGAAATTTTACAAAGTTCGAACTCTTAAAGCCAACATCGAAAAATCACCATTAGAAATTGTTTATTTAGTCAGTCTGATGACCTCCATTAACAAAATTGTTTTATTATACAAAGAAAATCAATAAAATTCTGTTGCTGAGTGATGTAACTGATAAATACCAGCTAATAGCAAGGTCGGAGATCCAATACCAGTTTAAACTAAGGTCGGAGGTCAAATACTAGTTAATAGCAAGGTCGGTGGTGAAGTACCAGATTGGCTCATAATGAAAATGGCTGGTAAGATGGCACCTAGCATCCAATACAGTAGAGCAATTACAGAGTGATTGTTACCGGTTGAAGTTGAGATTAAGCTTTCAAGCAAAATTAACATTATATCTACTTCTTAATACATGAATGGCATTTAGGAGATCAGTTTTTAAATAAAATTTTAAATTTAAATTAACCAAAAATAACATTTAGGATAGTTTTTTTTTAAAAATAGGCAGATTGTGTGGTTGACATTCAGTTAGATATATAGGACTGACATAGCAAAGATGGAGATTGAGGTTCTGCATATTTTGCTACACATGGCTGTACCATAATTTGTTATCAGTCTAACAAATAGGCCACATCCCTTTTGTTCACCTAATTTTCAACTGAATTTAAGGACTCTACCGCTAGTCAGGAGTACAACATGCGACTCTTATATTTTCGTGTCTTTTGCGGGTATTTTCAAAGAATGAGCATATATATTTAGAAAGCAAAAGATTTCAAGATTCTAAATATGATGTCATATCATGATTTCTTTTATTTTATAATGACAAAAATAAAGAAAAACGTCAAATATTTTTTTGAAATGGGCCCTTGTTTATAACTCTTATTTTTCTTAGATGGTTTGAGATTTTTTTTGTCCAAACTTGCATGTCTGCGTAGATCGGTATTTAAACAACAAAAAATGTCATAGGTTTTTTTAAAATTCAAGTTAGTTTTTATGATAAAAGTATAAAACGAAAATCAATATAAAAAAACGGCATGACTATTTTTTTAGATAATGGCTTTAAGATTGTCTGAGGCAAATTCCAAAGACTTAGTGCAAATAGTGTACGAGAAATAAATGATTTCAATCATAAAAATCACGAACAATGAAAGCTGAGAAACAGCCCAAATGTATGGAAGTGATTGAACTCTTGTTTGTTTCAAGATTACTCAAATAAATTTAATTAACATGTTTTTTTTATAATTGAATGAAAAGGTGAAATATAGTGTTATCTATTGCATTAATTTTTTAATACATAATTTTAAAACAATGGCTTTAAATTGCAGTTTTAACTCCGAAGTTTGGGTGACCTCGGCATTACAGATTTCGTTCACACCTTTGTTAATGACTGTCGGTAGGAGTCCAACTGGGGATGTGAATAGTCTCTATAAATGTGTGTTCTACCATCCTCAAACATTTGTTCTCCACGTTTACTGTTCAGTTCAAATACACATCCCCAACGGTCATGATATTGATCTGTTGGCCTTTCGCTAGTTGGTTTGTGGTAATAGTCATCTGGTAGTCAGTTTAGGTGAGATAATCTCGCTAATCCCTTCCGCCCTTCGATATACATAATCCTTGAAGCACGTATTTTACAATTTCAATCTAAAAAAAGCATTATAAAATACTAAAATTTTTTGTCAAACTTTTTGCATTGTCAGGATTATGAAAAGAAGATTTCAGAAAGGCAAAAAAAAGTCCTTAAACCAGATGCCTAGCCAACCTCCGATTATCTGATAATATAACCTTCTTTCCGTACGATCGGAAAATATGTACATGAGTTGTTTTATTTAACATGAGTTACGATATTCGTCAATTAGGAGCTCTTTTCTGTGTGAGTTGTAGAAGTCTTTACAGATTATTTCCAATGTGAACAAGTGGATGTCAAAGGCGCTGTGCGTAAGTGTAGCGTCAATAAGGGCGGTCAAATCTAAATCCTCTATCCCTTGTTTACAGTGTAAATCATTGAAGCGTGAAGCTGAGAATGTATAAATGTAGTCCATTGGGAATATATCCTCTTAGATCAGTTAAGGGCTTAATTTTGAGTGTCGACGTGACCTCAAAGTAAACAAGTACCGATATCCGAGAGTATATAGACATACCACTTAGTTCTAGCGTGTAGTATACTAGTATAGCCGTTGCAAAACATTACTCTTTTTTGCTTATTTGTTTATTTTTTTGCTAGTTGATTGGTTTTCCATTGATGGTAGGTTGAATGGTTTGTTGGTTTTCGTTGTTGGGTTGGTCTGACGCCTCGTTCGTTCGTAAGCGATCGTGTATAACTCGCTTGTTTAAAAAAAAAACCGAACAATCCAGTCATCAAAAGTGCATCAAGTCAATGAACGTGTAAATACGTTAGACAGCCTTTTCATATACCCCAATATATATCATGCCTCTGCACTCTGAAATACTAGTATATCTTAAATGAGAAATGAAAGTAAGACTCACAATTTTATAATTTTCTTAACTTATTTCTGTTCTGGTAACTGTTATGTAATTCTGTAATCAGCAGAACGTGTTGAAGCTTATAGGCCGTATGTTGCTTAAACACGTCTGTGTGTCTAATTTACTGTTGATCAGCACGAATATTGGTATATTGGTAGAATACTTCTCAACCAAGGTTTTTGTTACATTGATAAATATCGAACAGTATTTGTATAGAGGCTGACAATCCTCCGAATAAAACTAAAATGAAACTAATGTAATAGACTGACTAGTTTATTGATTGTGTCTCAACACACCAGGAATTGATTGATTGAATGATTGATTGATTGATTGATTTATGGATTGATTGATCAAAATTTTGCACTTTTACAGAGGGGTGTATTCCAAGGGTAATTAACACAATACCGTAATTAACACGCTATAGCGCAACCGTCAAATGTATTGCTTTGTTATAGAAAGAGAATGACAAGTAAAGGCAACATTTCTACGCTTCCTACAAATTTACCTCAGTTAGACAGCCTTTTGGATTCAGTGTAGGCTTAAAGCGGATACATAATCAGATAAATGAAATGAATTAATTATTATAAAAGGTAAATTTACGATTATGTTGAAATAAACGTATGTTTGGGTGGAAGGCAGCTACTGTAGATATTGTAAAAGCCTAGTTAACCTAATACATCACAAGCTTGTACTTACATTTTGGAGCGTTGCTGAGAGTTTTTCGTATCGACCTTCTTCTTGAATATGGTGCGGTGTCACTCGTATATCGGACAGACTACTCGATATTTGACCGTTTCTGTATACATGTGGTGAAAAATAAGGGTCGGAAAAGTCACTGCGTGTCCAGTTGTCATTACCGGAGTTTAAGTTATTCCGTCTCGAGTGTACGCTATTCATCGTGTCCGCAATTACACTAGAGATCTATCCAGTTCTATGAAGATATAATTAACACGAGTTAGAAAGCCTCTGTAACTGGAACGGTTCTTCGTTTCAACAGACGGGAAACAAGCACAGTGTAACTTTAGTGTACAATACACTAACAATACAAAATATTGGCAAGTTTTGTTTGAATCTGTATCTTGTAACGAAAACAGTATGTGTGACTAGAGAAGCCCAATCTGATGAAGAAAACCACTGGGAAACTTTCGAACCTGCCTTAAGATAACCTGTAGTTGAGGTGTACAGACTGCTGGGTTTCTTAATTTCAATTAGGCAGTCACCTTAACATTCTCTATTCCTGAGTAAACTGATGCCTCTGTTATTCGGTTATACGTAAAGGTGTACACTGGTAAGTTGGACAGACTCGATTGACCGGTTACACAGTTGGTTACGGTTCAATAAATATAGGTAACAAACCGGTCAGTACATTGTATAAGCCCGACATCTGCCACCCCGGGCGAGTTAGGTGTGCTTTGAGACTCCATGGGGTGTGGAGACTGAAGCTGGGTTTATCACGAACAAGGCTGGGGCTGGTGTCAAAAACTTATTGTCGACTGTGACAACAGTTGATAAACTTTTGGTTAATTTAACCCTGAAGATTGTATGACAGTATACCAGATTTAACTTAACGACATGCAGATTATTTGGCTATTATAATGTTATTTGAGGAACATACATTATTAGCTCCTCCCCACAATTGGGATGGTCGAGTGACAAAGAGACAGTAAACTATAATTCAGCTCTGGCAAAATACTTGTATAGAACTGCGCATAGGTGCAGCTTTATTGCATCAAACCGTCGGCCACATCAATATTATCCAGGTAATTTTTGACAGCCTGTCAGAGGTCAAAACACACACCCTTTACGGCCTACTGGACATAACAATCGAGTGTGTGAAGGTTCCATTTTCACTCAGCAGTTGACAGACATTTTAGGTACAATCTATCTCAACATCCTCCAAATGGTGGTAATGTTTCCTGACACATTACTGGGACAGATCTAACAGAAATACTAGGACTAAGGAACAGATTAAGTTAAACATCAGAAGGGACCTTCGTCAAGGGATATGTACAGGTGTCCTGGGTATAATAATAAGACAGATTTTGATAATCGAAACACATATGCTTAAAACCGAATTTACCTTCCATTATGACACGATTGGAGGTTATAAACAATCAATTCTTAACAAAGGCCGTATGTGTACGGTTATACCATGAGGAATCGCGTGGGGTCGTCGTTTTTCTCAAGATTTCCTCCTTGTTGTCCATTGTATATAAGTAAGCAACATTGCCAACTGCACAATATGTCGTCCCATAAGTGACATACTTTTGCATCTGAGTCGACTGTGTTAAAGTTGCAGTGTGTAATATAAATGATTAAGAGAGATAGGAAAGGAGGCACCAATTGAGAACAAATTTACGCAACATACGATCATTCAAAAAAGCGTCGTCTCTATAAACATGGTAAAATATAACAAAGATTGCTTTCCCTGGTTGTCTTACCTCCTACACGGTCCATACATAATTGAGCCACTCCTGTATACATTTTTGGTATGGTTAAATGCGAATTCTTTCACCACTGCCGTTTGTTTAACACAGATGAGTAGCCGTGGGATTTCAACCATGGTCCAATTTAAACATAAAGTAGAGTTTGCAATGTTGTAATAATGTATGAACGATGTACTAAAGGCGACGAGTTAACAACTATCACCCAACTCCTCTCAACCATGCAATCATGCAGCAGTATTTTAATGATCTATGTTTCGGCCTAGTTAATGAAATCGCTCCAAAAAAATAATATTAAAAAACCGTGAACCAATGCAATTAAACGGGAAAACGTCGGTTATATTCATATTTCTGGCGATTATAAATAGCATAATGATTTGAAGGTTTATTATTTTCAGCATGAGAACTAACGCCTACCACGCAGCAGTATGTGTGCCTATAACGCCCCAGTATGAATACACAGATAGACTGCCGCGACTAACACTGCACATTTTGACCACCGCTACTAGTGTAAGGGGCATAATTTTACAATATACAAGCTTGTATGAGTTTTGAACTCGATAAGTAAATAAAACCTTCACGTGTGAACTGCGAATATAGCTTCCTCTTATGAAAACAAAAGATCTGATTAAATTCACCCCCAAAACAATATGGCCGCAATTACTTCATTGTACAATATTGATTTCTGTATTTGTTGTGAACACAATAACTATGTAACTAATTCATGGATTCACGGATGTAACTTGAAATATAGCGTCCTACTATTAAGACAACGGATTTGATTGTATTTCACCAAATATTTCGTAAAACAATTTGGCCGCCATTGCATAATTTTACTATACTCACGCCTGTGTTGTGAACATCATAACTTGAGATCAAATTCCCCATTAACTTGAAACTTGGATGTTAGCTTCCCCTTTTAAAGGTTTAGGATGGGATTGCATTTCATCAAATTACGCTTTAACTGTGGATCTATCATTGCATCATTTTGCAATATTAAAGCCTATGTGATGTGAACATGATAATTTGAGCAAAACTTAACTGAAAACTTTGAACCTGTAATGTAGTTTCCTTCCATTATAACTAGGGATAGGACTGCATTTCACCTTTAAAAAAAGCCGACATTTTAAAATATCCATGTGTATATATATTGTGAACACGATAACTCCAACAAAACCATGGATTAACTTAAAACTTTGAATTGAGCTTTCTTTTGATAAGACTAAGGATGGGATTGCATTTAATCAAGTAACGTAAAACAATATTACCGGCATTGCACAAATTTGCAATATTGACGTTTTTGTGGTGTAAACAAGATACTATGAGAACAAATCCTCTGATTAACTTTAAACTTATACTATGGCTTCTTCAGCCGAAGAGGACTAATTGGTATGGATATCAACACATTCCATACAAAAAATGACCACCATGGCACAATTTGGCTTGAGTTACGCCTAGAGAACGAGCTCGCAGACTTATGCCAAACACACAAGAGTTTCCTCTGGTTAAGAACCAGCTTGGATTACGTTACATCTAATTCCCCAAACATAATGACTATCACTCAAAATCAGATATATCAGATATTTCAAACTTTTCTTTCCTGTTAATATCATAGATGTGGTTGTATTTTACCAAGTTTCACAAAACAAATCTGACATTGCATATAGGACATGGGGATAAACGCCATAACCTTTACTGTTTGACTCCCTCGAGGAAAAACTTCTCAACTTAAACCAGGAAAAGGTGATTGGGGGAAGTTACAGGCATATTTTTTTCAAAACAAGCCTTTTGCTGTGAACCTGCTCGCTTCTCAACTTGTTAATATAGAAATGTTAGATTACTCTAGAAAGCAGTTTTTAAACTGGGTACTAATCAATTATTTGATTTCTTTTGGAATTTCGCCTTGCTAACTTTCTATATAGAAAGAAGAGAAAAAACCTAATTTGTTGAAATTAGGTCTAGAATTATCATGACGACAATAACTTTTCAGATATTTGCCACTGGGACGTTTACTCTGAATACAGGGACTCCATCGAATTTGGTCCAGCGACACGTCATCCGGACGACAATTGCTCCAGTTCTTAATATATCGACATAAATAGCTAATTTGTTCTTACCACTCTAACTTTGTCAGGTTATTTGATATGTCCGAAGCTGAATTTAGTTTTTTGCCTTATAAAAATGAATCAAGCTAAAGTCCATGGACAATAGGAGCGATGACCATGGGTGCAAATATCTCCTGGTAAAAGGTCGCCGGAGTAAAACTCGTCGGAGAAACTGCCGCTGGAGCAATCGTCACCTGAGTATATTCTGCTGGAAGAAACATCGAAGAGCAGTTTTCGCCCGAAAAATTGTAATTTTGCTTGCAGAGCAGTTGTCGGGAGACATTGTGCAGGAGCATTTGTCGGGTTACTATTAGATTTATTTCGATTTTATGTATTATAAGATGAATAATATACATTAAAAATGACTGGTTTGATATGGAATGGGGACATCCGATTGTGGTTCTAGTGCAAGAGCCCTACTGAATACATAACCATTAGCTCATCTTCCTATTCAATATATTGTATAATTATTCTTGAATAGTCTTTTCGGTTTTACAGACATATCAATTTAATACAAGAATAAAATAACCCAAAGTAACAAAAGATTTATTTTAATATCAACATTTCGGAACGTCATCACAGGTGAATCGATATACTAAACTAACCAGAAATTCATGATTAATATTCGGTAAATTAAAGTATGAGTGCCAATACCATTTTTATATTTTTATTTTCATTGAGGTTTAACGCCTAATTTGATGATGGCGCGCCAGTTCAATAAATGAAGGTAATTACCCTAAGTACAATTGGCAACAAACAAAGACGAGACAGAGAAATCACAAGACGCATCCCATAAACATCACAAAACATATGAGATTTCTGTTGCTCCTTACCTAAGAGAACAGCGGCTGCCATTTTTAGGCTGGCCGACATTTTTTGGTTTTTGTTTCATTCGATAAATTAAAACATTCATGACGGCCCGTAGTGTTAAATCGTCTTGTCGTCCTTGATTTTGAGGAAGAACACATGGACAATTAAAGAACATCGAACGAGGGGAACAACAACAACCTCATGCACACCAGGCTGTATAGCAGCAAGTTGTAACATTAAGAGCAAACAATCCATGATGATATTCATGATTAGACTCAGTTAACTGCACGATTAAGCAACGTTCCATGATTAAACTAAAAAAATTAGGATCAAACGCAATTCAACGATTAGGCGCAAACAAATTCCACCATTATGCGACGTACCATGAATTAGCGCAAGATTGTCCATAATTAGGCGCATTCCAGGATTAGGCGCATTTCCAGGATTAGGCGCCGAACAAGGCCTACTCGGCGCCGGGCCCCACGACATTTAGACTGCGATAATCAATTGTTATAGATATCGGAGTAATGGCTACGCCGCTGAACCATTGAGTGACTGAAACCAAAACTGTTAGACCACTCCGAAAGAAAGATTACTAGAACTTTTACTCTAATTGGTGCTCCTTATCTTCTAGGTTTTGGATGTTGAGTCATAGTGAGACTTAAATCCTACAACAGAAGAAACCTTGTCCAAAGGTTTATGTATGTGGACATATTTGCATTCAATGAACATTTCTTATGGTTGTTGCATTGTGGTTAATTTGTCGCCGCCTTTTTAGTGAAAACCGTTGAGAACAGCGTTGAACACATCAACCAATCTATACTCCGGAACTAGCGAGCACTATGTTTATAGACATTCCAATACTATATCTATAGGACAACACGAAACCTAACCGTAAACTTAATCCTAAACCTGACACTGAAATTCACTGACTGGCCCGTTTTTCTTGGGCGCCTGAAAGCAGGAGCTTCTTTTGATCTTACGCAGTGGTCTGTTAAAGTTACAGTCATCTGAGGATATGTGAGTACTCATGACAGAGATGTCTCTATTACAAAACAGGATTGAACGTATGTCGAGTTAATCTCTCTGGAGTTTCTTATGAAGGTAATAGTGGGCTACACAAAGTGACATGCTATTCTCAGCAATGGTTTTAAAATATATTAAATGCATATTAGTTTGTTTACAATCATGTCATGACCATGCCCGCACTACTATAAGTAAGTCAATGTTTTATTCCAAAGAAAGAGAAGTGTTGGGGTTATCCAATACCAGTATCGATAGTGTGGCAAACAAATACAAATAGGAGAATAATTTCATAACATAGGCCCAAAGGTTTACAATAAAAAGCGAATCGTGTCTGACATGTCAATGATCGGAAATAAAAACTGCTCCAAGCCCCTCCTGCACGAGAGAGTGCAGATCTTAAATGGATTGGGGTTAAATGCCGCACATCGCAAGTGCAATTCATTCACGATTGCGCAATAGCTGGATTGTGATTGGTTGTATTTCAGCGGGGAGCGATGTTGACAGTCAATATGGAAAGCAACATGACTATGGGGAGTGTCGTAAAGAAGAAAGTTAAAGTAAGCATTTTCCTAATCAGACGAAAACCAGCAATATATGTACTTAACCTTGACAAAATTGTTTATTCTTTAACATTTGACAAACAAAGCACTTTTGTTAATATCCAACAAAGTCTTTTCTTAATACGATATCTACGAAATTGTAATAAAATTGGATCAAAATCTAATATATTTCTGTTGTCCAGCAGAACACAATTGTGTACTGGTTTAGTCTTCCTTACAGTTAACTAAGAATGTACATTATACTGGAATTAACCGCTGAACCTCTACATCTAGCTAACAAATTAACACGAAAATATCGATACACTTTTTGATACTTGTTACAGTGTTTTACAACGTAATTCTCTGTAAACTAATCCGATAAAAATGAAAAGAGCGTAACAATGTAAACACAAAGTCGGTGACAGTCAAATGTAGACGCAGTTTTACAATGTGACCGGTAAGAACGTTCAGCCCAGATTAAATCCTGTGTTAGTGTGTAGATAATACTTTTAAAGATGATTGAACCCTGTGTAAGTGCGTGTATAATAGATTTACTAATCCTGTGTAAGTGTATGTATAATAGATTTACGAATCCTGTGTGTGTATAGCACATAAACGATGATTGAATCTTGTGTTAGTGTGTGTATATCACATTTAACACTAATTGAATCTTGTGTAAGTGTGTGTATAATAGATTTACGAATCCTGTGTAAGTGTGTGTATATCACATTTAACACTGATTGAATCTTGTGTAAGTGTGTGTATAATAGATTTACGAATCTTGTGTAAGTGTGTGTATATCACATTTAACACTGATTGAATCTTGTGTAAGTGTATGTATAATAGATTTACGAATCATGTGTAAGTGTGTGTATATCACATTTAACAATGATTGAATCTCGAGAAAATGTGTATTTATCCCATCAGACTGAATCCTGTGTTAGTGTGTGTATATCACATTAAGGATGACTGACTCCTGTGTAAGTATGTATACATCACATAAAGGGTATTTGAATCATGTGTATTAAAGTGTGTGTATATCACATTTAGGAAGATAAAAATCCCGTGTTAGTGTGTGCATTAAGGATGATTGGATCCTGTGTAAGTGTGCAAATCACATGAAAGACAAATAACCTCTCTGTAAGTGTATACATATCACATTTAAGATCATTTATTGTCGTGTAAGTCAGTACGAAATAACTTTAAGGGTGATTGATTCCTTTGTAAGTGTGTGCAAAGTCACATTTAGGACGATTGAATCATGTTTAAGTAGGAGTATGAAAGATTCAGATTGATTTGTCCTCAGATGTAGAGATATTTAATCTTTATTCCGACCAACATATCCCCAGGGGGATAAGAACTCTAGATCGAGAACTTAAACGTCAGTGTTGAATTGTGAGTCCTCCAATAATCCATAATAATTATCTTGAGTCGTGCGCTCCCGTGACAGATTAGGTAGTTCCGCATCCTCATTTTGGGTGATTGAAACGGCTGGAAAACTCGGTGAGGCATATCCATGCTTCTCGTGGGTTGGGGGGCTAAGTCGTCCAGTACTTTGAGGCGGAAAAGTTGGTGTCTCATAAACAACTTTTCCATTTACAGCCTGGTAAGGCGATGGCAAGGTCATGTCTGGTGTCGAACCCTCGTTTTCGTTAGTTTTTAATCTTATGTCAAATGTTTCGTTCTTGATGCCACACTGGTTGCTCTTTTTAACAGACCTAGCCGTGAGATATTCCGACTCGAACGAATGACCGCCCTTGGTGTCTGATTCAATCTCGATGTCTTTGTGATACGGCAGGTCTTCATAATGACCCTCATCTTCATCAAGGTCAAATTCTACCTTTGACTCTTCTCCAAGATTTAGCCTGTTCTGGAAGGATTCCTGATCATACTTTATTTCCGGTCGACGGCAATCACCGCCGTCCAGGTGGACATTTGGTAGTTTTCTGCTGGTTTGGTCTGGTAGTTGGCTTACTGTTGCTCTAGACTGGACGTAAGGCTCTTTGGAGAAAGAGACAGAGGTATCCGATGTATATTGACTCCGTCTGAAAACAGATAACATCGGCGTTAATTTTACAAGTGGAGTTCTGACATTAGGTCATGGTGAACTGGAGGCAGTTCTAGACCTTAGTCTCCGTTGAAGCTGGGCTTTCTCTTTATTTCAATTGTTTGCTTGTTTGCTTGACATGGTCTAATTGGGTATCTTTAAAAATGATCGATCTACAGCTGAATGGCATCATAACATAGTCCCCACTGTATTTATACAGCTGTAAATCGACGACGACGACGGTACAATTAACGCCGATTTGGCGAATATCACTACTTTCAAAACGGTCCTGGTTTATGAACAAGCGGGCTGTACTTAGGTGCAGTTACATTTCATTTAATGTACCCGATTGTATAATTGCTATGCCGCTATGTAATTTGTGCAGTTCCGTCATGACCAGGATAATTGAATGTTGTAATATTCGAGAAACATTGTTCTGTAAATAACAACTTTATTAACACACCTGGATCGGTTAATAATTTATAAAGCTGAAAAACAATTTTTGTATATAATTATCAACAAATTGAAATGTTCTTAAATCAACATTCCGATCAGTCTTAGTTTGTCACACTTTACACAAAGTAGAGATAGCTAGATACTTGGAGTCGTCCGTAAGCTGGGTTTCTCAATAAAAAGTTAGCCATCACGCTATAGGTCTACTCTTTTTCTCGTCATGTCACGTTAGTCATCTTGCTAAAGACCTACTCTAATTCTCGTTATGTCACGTTAGTCATCACGCTATAGACCTACTGTTATTCTCGACATGTCACGTTAGTCATCAGGCTACAGACCTACTCTAATTATCGCCATGTCACGTTAGTCGCCACGCTATAGACCTACTCTAATTCTCGACATGTCACGTTAGTCATACCGTTATAGACCTACTCTACGTGTCACCATGTCACGTTAGTCATCACGCTATAGACCTACTCTATTTGTCATCATGTCACGTTAGTCATCACGCTATAGACCTACTCTATTTGTCGACATGTCACGTTAGTCATCACGCTATAGACCTACTATATTTGTCAACATGTCACGTTAGTCATCACGTTATAGACCTACTATATGTCTCGCTTTGTCACGGTTGCCCTACATTAAAGTAAAACAAGGATGCGATGGCTCTCCTAGCTCTGGAGATCGGAAATACAATTGGGTACTTTGCCGAATTACGCGTGTTTATGACACAGTTTATTAAGTCACATTATACATGATCATTACAAAATGGAGTTATATTGAATTATTCAACACAGTTCAGTATTTAGTGCTGTAAACACCACAGACATTTTGACATTTAACCAAATCTGTACATTCCTAATAGAAATACAGAGCATTGTGTTTCGGGTCGAGTTGGAGAAAAGAAAACTGCTTTGGTACTTAGAACAAGTTAGGATGGATAGAAGTTAATACAATTATCAACAGGTGATGTGTCCCATTTGTGGTGGGTAAAGGTCCCGAATGTGCTTCTCCTGTCGGCACAACCCTTAAACACGGACATAGCCTCGCTATTTACCCATGTCGGAACATCCTTCGACACTTTCCGTACCGGTACAGTTATCTTGGAGGTGAATGGAAGCAATAATACTACAAG
>JARFOD010092684.1:0-17582 GCA_031763545.1 Mopalia muscosa | reverse complement strand
AAATGCTCAGTCAACAAATTGTTGATCTTCTCTGAGGCCCTCTCAATCACACTCACTTGCACACACAAATCTAAAACTTTAATCTAAAACATATATACACAGCAACTAATTACATATATACTAGCACACACACAACAAAATCTAATATATTATCAATATAAACACAGCATCTTTTTACATATAATAAGCAGTACACTGATAAATAATTATAAGAAACACACTTTAGTCTATCAGTCGGTCAGTCAGTATGTGTGCTCTGTACAACTCAGACTCACAGATGGTCCAGCACGGGGCCACTCGTTTTGTATGCTTCAACATTCAAAATACCGTACATATTCTGTGTTAAATTGTTACAAAGTCATGTCACCAGGATACTTTTCAAATTATTGCAATAGTATCCTGGTATCAAATACTTCCCTAACAACGAAACAATGAAGAACAAATAGTCAACCCTATAGGTCTTGGTGTGGAGCGATTCGAAAAATTAATATTGTAAAAAGTATGAATAATTGGGTAAAGCTGACTGTATTAATTCTGTACTAGATCAGGAAGGCGAACCTCGTGGTCTTGTGTCATCGCTGTAAAGCTTTGATAGCAGATAGACAAATTAAACACATGCCATCGGTAGATATTTAATGGTTTATGGACAAGCAACCTATATTATTCCGTCCCTTCTGACAATGCTACATAAAGATCATGCCAGTAAATCGTTTGTAAATACTGACGAAACGTTTCAGTATAGATCCCAAATGTAGGCTACTTCGATATACTGCTTATAGTGACTATTAAACAGTAAACGTGAATGTTGTTTACATCGCGCGCGTGATACTGATGTCATCGCAAGCTGTGTATTACGTTTTGTGTAACACGTGCTTTCAACAGAATAGCCATTTTTAAAGTTCTGTTCGTGTTTGTTTTAAATCCCACGATATTACACTGCTCTCGGGTTCTAGTCCGTCTGTCGCCACGAGGTACCGTTAAACGTTAAGTACTAGTATTCAAAATACCTCTCGATGTCTGACGCTCCAGTTAAAAAAAGTCGGGCTAGAAAAAATTAATGCCTTATCCATTAATTTTTTAAAATTGTGTGTGTTCAAAGTCACCTCGCCCTGGGGTTGACTTTGAACAGTTACCTATTTTGACCTTAAAATCATTGTTTAACTCCAATGGTTACTAAAACATCACAAACATCCCAAATTTATTTTAGTCAGCTAAATCAATAATGTGTTCAAAGTTTAGGAATACAGACATCAAAATCTTATAAAAATGTAAAAAAAAAAAAAAAAAAAAAAAAAAAAAAAAACCCCAACGTGAAAAAGGGTAGATGAAACATTAAAACCTTCAAATGTTCAGTCAAAATAAGGGTACATTGAAATACAATGCAAGATCCCCAAAAATTATTTCATGATTTCCATGCATATGCATCCTACGTGTTCAAGGTCACATCTGTTTTTGGCAACCTAGGCTAAAATAAAACAAAGAACGGGAATTTTTTTTTTGCATATTGTAAACCATCATAAACTTGATGTAGGCCCCCTATACACATCAATATCCACCCCAATGGTCTGTAATCACTATGGTAACCATGTAGATTTTTACGGGTATCTGTTTTTGTGTTAAAATTTGCATTACTGGTTTGACATCACAAAAGACAAAATGTGACAGTTCACAGTTGGAAGACAAAACTATAGCCTATGATATTCATTCATACTTTACCTTCATAACCACTGACAATTCTGTTTTTCTTCCACAAAAGCAAATGCTAATTAAAATAAACAAGTAACCCGAGGCAAAGTGTTCAAAGTTACCCCACTGTTCAAAGTTTTACGGTATAGGCGAAAATGACCATCCGTTGTTATTAATGGAATACTCTTGAAGACGAATTTCAAACCTCAGTCAAAGAAATCCGACCACGATTCACACAATAACTTGAAATCAAAGTCATAATCCTGTAGCTCCAATGAATAGTTTAACATAATATACAAGTACAGTGTAGTCTTATTCCGACAAAGGATATCTTCGTTTTGACTCAATATTTCAGGATTGATTATGCCATCATCAGGAGATAGTTACAAATGGTCAACAACAAGTTTATATATAGGTTTTGATTGGCTAAAACAAACTTGATATAGACAAAGCCATACAAATTAAATATACAGGTGTTTTAAACTATACAAGGCAAACAAAAAATAAACATAAAATGTTTAAATACAGTTTATTTTCTAAGCAGGTATAGATAATTAAGCTAATGGGTTATGTGGAGATTAGGAAACCAAACAAAGTTTTTTAGTGGCTTTAAGTCCGTGATATAGAATAGGTTTCTTTCTTCTAATTTCTAGAGATTCTTTAAATAATAACTGATTGATCAAAAATATATGTGTTGGCCAAGAAAAACTTGGTCAAAAAGCTGACCAAGATTTTTTGGGTCGAATTATGGCTGCGACCAAGAATTTATTGCTCACAAATTTTGACCACCTTTTTTTAGCCAAATCTTTTTTGGTCGCACACTGGGTGACCATAAAAAATTTGGTCGGGGCGACCAAGTTCTTCTAACAGTGTAGAAATAATTTAAAACTTGAATTTTATAAACTTCGTTCAGTTAAGACAACGGAAAATATAGCATTTCAACAAAGTCTGGAAATATAGTTTCGACATTGTTTCAAATTTAAACTATTAAAATAGATATTTTAACTTAAAATTAAGTACCCGATTGTTTTGAAACTCAAAACCAAGTTTCATTCAAACACGGCCTGCTTTCCATGAAGTTTAAGCAAACTGTTTCAATCATATATAAGCACCGTGGAATTTACTCGTAGAAGAAATAAACTGGATGTAGTAAAAGGTGACTTGTAAGGAAATGTAACTTGCAAAACAAATTAATGATTTGTAGGAAAAAATGTGCAGACACGATTTTGAGTCTTCTTATAGCAAGCGACCTGTAAGTTAGACTTTGTTAACGCCATGATGTTAACGCCACGGGGCCGTTCATCATTGAAAGGTATTATCTCCAGTGATATCACATAATACTCTATGATGAGTCAAGTACAATATATGGCATGGTAGCTGAAACGTTCGTCTATACTTGATTCTATTGTTTTACACTAAACGCAAGAGGATTTTTTTTTTCCCTGAGAACCAGGTTCGTAACTCTATTCAACCGATCAAACTTAACTTGACATAAATTATCGCTCCAGCTCAATTAAACATAGAGTATAGGCCTATCATTAAGGTATATTTACGCCATCTTCGCGACCCATGGTTAAGACATGGGTGTAGTAACCTTGGCACATTACACACCACTATCGTGTTATCCAAGTTTTGCCCTAAATCCAGCCGACAGAATAAGCTGAATCAACGACAGCATGAGCATTTGGTAATGATCAAAATCCATTTAGCTTTTCAGCGCAGACAGGTTGTACGTAACGTATGGAGGTAAGGCGTCGGCGGTTTTAATCAAATGTTGGAGTCTGAAGAAATTTGAAAAAAACTATTGGACAAATTATAATCGCCCGCGGAACAGTGGGTAATGATGTTCAACGTATTGTTAATTTATTCAAAATCGACAGAAGCATGTAATGAATTTTTTTGGTGCGGTCTATAACATGTTTTATATAGGGCAAACTTTAAAGAAAAAAAGAATACCTTTGAATGCCCACATTACTCTCTTAATTGCAATTCTGATTTTTCTACGATTAACACTTTTCGGGATATTACCAGTTTTGTACCTATAATCCGGCAAACTCTGGAATGTCATAAAGGGTCAGTTTAAGATTGGCTATCAATACAGTCGACATTTGATTCCACAACTTGTGGATATAGGTCAGCTTTACCGAACCATTGAGATTTCCGATGTCAAACACAATTTATACTTGACGGCATTCTTTAATAACTGTTACAGTACCCCATCATTTGCCAACTGAAACACAGTCTGCTATGACAAAGCTATAACAAGAGGTGAGTGTGAGTCACTTAATCCCATCGGAAACACTCTATCAATATTGGAGTTAAAGAGAAACAAGTTAAAACAGTCACTACATCCAAGGCAAATCTGCTTTAATCATGGAGTTAGTTAAATCTTACGGTTATCCAACCAGAAATTTGATTGGAATGACCCTATTTTAAATAGATTGTAGTTTAGTGTAAGAAGAATGTGTGTTCCAAAATTTGAAAATTTTACGTTAAGCGGTGGATTTTCTTGTTCGCACCCTCTATACAGATAGACTGACACACATAAAACTTCATTGGGATTACTCCATTTTGAAAAGGAATGTAGTTATGTGTCAGACAAATGTGTTTTCACCCTGCGTTATGCGGTATGTTCACATCGTCTGGTATACTATTATTATTATTATTATGCCATGGAAACCAGCAATTTGATTGGAATGGCCAATTTTACATAGGAATGTAGTTTAGTGAAAGAACAATCTGGTATACTATTATTATTATTATTATGTATCATTATGTTGCCATGGAAACCAGAAATTTGATTGGAATGATCCCATTTTAAAAAGGAATGTAGTTTAGTGCAAGAACAGTGTCTTTCCAAAATTTGAAAACCCTGCGTTAAGCGGTATGGTGTAAAACGTGTTCACGTCGTCTGGTATATTATTATCATTATTATGTATTATTATGTTGCCATGGAAATCAGAAATTTAAATGGAACGGCCCCGTTTTATATAGGAATGTAGTTTAGTGCAATTTCAATATGTTTCCAAAATTTGAAAACCCTGCTTCAAGCGGTATGGCTTTAAACGTGTACACATAGTCTGGTATACTATTATTGCTATAATTTATGATTATGTTGCCATTGTAACCAGAAATTCGATTGGAAGAACCCAATTATACATAAGAATGTAGTTTAGTGCAAGACCAATATGTTTCCAGAGTTTAAAAACCCTGCGTTAAGTGGTATGGTTTTAAATGTGTTCACATCTTCTGGTATACTATTATCATTATTATGTATCATTATGTTGCCATATAAACCCGAAATTCGATTGAAATGTCCTCATTACAAATAGGAATGTAGTTTAGTGCAAGACCAATGTATTTCCAAAATTTTGAAACACCTGTGTTAAGTGGTATTGCTTATATCTGGTTCACGTCTTCTATACGGACAGACAGACGGAAGGACGGACGGACGTTGTGACCACAATATCCATACGGCATAATATGCCGATGGGATAACAACTTAATCTGCTCGATACATAACACGCTGACTGGAAAAACTTTACTTGATCTGTTTACCAACCATTTCGAATGAGTTTTTTCGCTACAACTACAAAGTTGGAAATTTTAGCATAGAATTCAAGGTATAAACGCTTTGTCTGCTTGGAGTCTAACTGACTGTTATTTGAGTCACTGTTATCTGCAAGGTGACTAAGGAGAGAGATAAAGATGTTAGTCATATGTTGTGCGACCTATGTCAATGACTAAGGAGTAAAGTTTAGTAACAACCCATAAGTAAGACAATGCATTCATTCTGACACAACGACTCTGTTAGTTGTGCAAACAATCATCATGATTCGCTGGCAAAGCGTTTTATTCCGAGCTACTCTCTATAACAAACCTTGGTGGACCCTGTACATCAAACCGGGTCAGTGGGTGCGAATGCGCTCCCTAAACTGAACCTGCTTCGATTTACCGTCCACGGGATCGAGTCCGCCTGTCTACCATTAGGTGTATGAGCGAGTCACATGTTGTGGCTCAAGCAATCACGGGGGTGTGTACAGTGTCAAGTGGACCATCCGTCGTCATATAAGTGAAATACCCTTGAGTACGACGTTAAACACCAATCGAACAAACAAACCTTTAATTGGTGGCATCGTAACCACACATGAACAACCTCAGTCAGTCAGAGGAGCCGTTAACATCTGTTTGTTTATCGAGTCTGACAACCCGTTCTCTATCACATTGTATAAAGGATAGGTTAAAGATGACGCAGCTGCGGTGTATATCCTGATTTGTCATGATCTGTCTACTAAGGTTCTTTTGGAGAATAATTCGTCGGAATCAAATACTTGGCTCACCAAGACGTAAGCCAGTATGAGCAACATATTCCTTACCTTACAACCTCAGAAATAAAGTTCTTTGAGGAAAGTTCTAAATGAAAACAGGTTACTGAATGGAACCAAACAGACAAAAGCAGTTCTTTGATGTAATAAGATAGTGAGATTATATGGAACAGCTGCTTTGAGGGTTCCATACAGAACCCAAAAGAGTTCAAGATGAGCCATAACTGAAGAACCTTAAAAGGGTTCCATTAGAGCCATATTTTTCTTAGACTGTAGTTTGTTCCTGGCCAACCTTAATGCTGGTTATATTAGTTGTTTTGTCCGCTAATTAGGTTTCAGTAGTCCGACATATTTAGTTTCCGGGTTGGCTTGACACTGACCAACCATTTCATTATCATCTTGGACATTCAATTAAAGAAGCCAAGACAAACTTATATAATACGATATATCGGATGTATATCATTCCAAACTAGATACAGAGTTATTTGATATTCAGGATTTTGTTATCAAACGATGATTTATTTTATTTATTTATGACAATTACTAAGTGTTTAAATATTAAGAATATATAGCAAATACATCAATCGCCATATAGAGCAACATCAATGTGTGTGATGTCAGCTAGGTATTCTGCACTAGTTGGTCTTATACGTCTGTCTATAATACGTGATTCAGCGTGAAGGTATACCCAAAGTCATAACTTTGGGTATATTTCGCATGTTAAGTTTCCATATTTAGGATGTAAAGTCTCTATATTTTGCATGTTAAGTTTGTATATATGACATGTGAAGTTTCTATATTTCGCATGTGAAGTTTCTATATTTCGGTTTAATCAACCATCATCATCATCATTACCAAAATAAAACCAGCCAGACAAAATCATTAAATCGTCCTTTATATTTTATAATAATATACGCTGGGTTGTTCTAAATATACCTTCCATACAGATGGAAGGACAGGATTTTGACGAAAACCATGTCCCTACACTTGCCACCTGGATTGCACGATTAAGTATTTTGTTATTGGTCAGAAATAAAATTATGCTTGCCTCAATGGTGAATCAAACGGCATTCAATGGGAATAAGATTGTACCCGTACCCTGTACCCGTTTCGAGAAATTCAAATAAGACAACTAAGTGACACTCCACCTCCTCACTCCTTTACCAAAATACTCCCCGATGCGAAAGAAAACTTATTAAATTATAAAATGAAATAATTATAAAGGTTTCATTTTTATACTTATGCTATACTGAATGTGCTTTGACCTAAGTTGAAAAGAAATTACACTCACATAATACAAGATTTGGATGACAAAGGTATATAGATATATTTAAATCTGATTTTTAGCCACGAAATTCGTTGGATTTGTTTTCAAATTTGTTTTATGAATCTTCTTAGAAGATTAGTGCTTTTGCTAAAGTCTAATGCACGAGCGGTTAATATGACTTGATTGTGTGCAATATAAATATGTACATACAATACCAAATTATCTGTAACGAAGTGCATAGTATTTCTACATGGCGTTGATCTAGACAAGTTAAAAGTACAATGATAGTTCCAGTCCAAGCGATCTTCCTGCAGAACAGAATTTTCAGCTAATGGTAATTCCTTTAGACATACATTCTGAGATACTGAGACATACATCTGCAAATCTGTTTAATTAAATACCTCTGTCATATTGTAATATATCATTCTAAAACAGAACAAGTCAGACAAAATAATTAAATCGTCCTTTATATTCTAATACTATACGCTGGGCCGTTCCAAGTATACCTTCCATACAGATGGAGGAGCAGGGTTTGGACGAAAACCATATGTCCATACACTTGCCACCTGAATAACCGGATTGTTTGATTAAATATGTTTTTATTGTAAAAAAAAAAAGACAATTATGCTTTCCCCGCGATTCGAACTAATGTATCTGGTTAACAGGTCCAGCGCTCTTACATGACTGAGCTACAAAGGCTAACAGCAGAACGGCCAACAATTGCCACCGATTGGTCACTAAATTAATTTTTTTTTATCGAGAAATTACCCATAAATGTAGTTGATTGTTTAGGTCCTCAAGATAATTTGATCTGGCAAATATATATTTTTGTTGTAAAGTGACAATTTTTTTCTCTAATAAGTTACAGAATAGTTATTTATTTCTTTTACATATCTGCTGTTCATGTGATATCGGAAAGCATTGTAACCGATGCATGGTACACCCGATCCGCACGTTATTAATTAGCAGCTACTGATCACGAAGCTGTTAATAATGTGCATGGAAGCAAGTGACCGATGTGTAAAGTTTGAACCTATATTCGGTTTCGCTGAATGGCTATCAGCCTATCTATTGTCTAAAGGCCATGCACTGTTATTGCATATTCGCGAGCCAAGGCTAAGACATGTGTGTATTAACCTTGGCACATTAGAAACCTCTATAGTGCAATCGGATACGAATAAGGGCACATAATCTTGGCCCATCTGTGGTTTTCCCCTAAATCCACTGGCTTAAGGAATAAACTGATTCAACGACAGTAGAAGACTATACGGCGAGCGAAGGAAAAATAAAGACGACATCAGTGCTTGAAATGAAGTTATAAACAGGATCAAGTGCAGGTTTTCTGTTCACAGTTTAAATAATACCCAATTCCAGGCGTTGTTCTTTTTCCGGGAGTCTCATTTTGGAATGATCAAGTACCATTTAGTTTTGCAACACAGACGGGCTGTAGGCCTGCGCAAGGCATGGCGGTAACACAGCGACGGTTTTCACCAAATGTTGGAGTCTGAAGATGTTAAAAAAGAACTATCGAAACAAATACACGTGACTTGTGTGACATAGCGTCGCTGATAGGCTGGCTCACACGATTTTGGGTGTATGCTGCCAGCTACCAGAAATCCAGCTTTTGAGGCTTGACCAGAACACAAAACCCCCATGAAATGTCGCATGGTA
The DNA here is from genome assembly GCA_031763545.1 of Mopalia muscosa. Taxonomy (NCBI): domain Eukaryota; kingdom Metazoa; phylum Mollusca; class Polyplacophora; order Chitonida; family Mopaliidae; genus Mopalia; species Mopalia muscosa. The sequence goes on along the minus strand of JARFOD010092684.1, from coordinate 8,633 downwards.
TATCTCTATCTGTTTAAATATGGATATACCATGTGTTCGGATGATGCTGTTAATGCGAAGGCTTGGAAGCCACAGTCGCCTTCCAAGAATTACTTAACGTCAGTCATAGTCTTGTTTCATCTTAAAAAGTAGAAGAACAGCAGCTTTTTACCGGCAATTAAAATGCAAGTAATTCCACCTTTACCTTGGAATTACCTTTATGCCGCTGTTTTTAAATCTTTTGCCTTTTACTGCATCACGTGTTGGATAAAACGCGATAGCCAATAATACGATTTACAAACTACTTACATCACTACCTTCTGGCTCCATTCAGTCAGTTCCCACTGTAGGCGTATCGTTTAAGGAACAATATCGTCCACCGATTGTTTAATTAAGCAATAGGGCTTATAAATGCTATCCACTGTATACTCCGTCCAGCACTGTTTGTGAACATCCAAAAACCTACTCTTTTCAGCACGATGCTTTAATTGTCTTATACCAAATATCGCAAATTCCCGGAGCTACGGAGCCATAAAAGGGAAGTATTTTCCCACATTTAAGTCGTTATAACGATATATATCTCGTTATTACGACTTACTTACTCGTTTTAACGTTTTAATCCACAAATTTAAATGCATCATTGTTTCGCCATTGTGTTGCCCAAGTTTCGTTTTGATATATATAAAGACTAATTTAGATTCAGCTGGGTAGAGGCTTGATTGATTGATTGATTTGTGTTAAACGCCGTGCTTTAGGGTTTTTTTATTATATGACGACGGTGTATTCCAACAATAATTGACCCTAGCACAACCAAGATTTGAAGTCTTTTCATAATGCTGGAAAGTTAATTTTCCTCCAGTGCTGAGTAAACACAGTATTGCTATAATCTTCAAACAAACTGCCCTTAGCCAGAGGGCGCCAGGGGATTGAACCCATGGTTGAACCTGACAAAACCTCTCTCGACTGACTATTAAAGGCAAACAATAAAATATTTGATCAAATTTGATCTCTAAAAGAGCGGAAAACTGATGCATTTTGATTGGTAGATTAAGTCGTAATGAGTGACTTAGTCGTTATAGTGACATAATATCTCGTTATAACGAATTAGTAAGTCGTTATAACGATTTATCACCTCGTTATAACGATTTACTTGTGGTCAAATTTATTTTGTCCATGTCCCTTTTACGGCTGCGTACTGAGCACCATGTATAGCGTGTTTTTATTTCACAAAATTCGTGCACGTATATATCTTTCTAAAAGCAAACACACTTGCACAAGGATGTAGATTAATTAAAGTTGATGATTCATATTATGCTCTAGATAACACCCAACGCTTCTTAATAAAACTTGATCACATTGGCAGGGAGATATCGATTGATGAGAAAACGATGAATCATGTCATGTTTAATTTAGATAAACGCCCAAAAGATAAGTTTCTACATAGATCGTAATCGCGAGTTGTTGTTGGGTAACCAAGTACAAGGCATAGACAATTTGTGATAGAGAGCCAAATCATTATCTCTTACGTCAATCTTTGGACTCTAAGGCACTGACCGACCATTTAAGTTGACATGTGTGAACTGAAGGGATTAAATGCGAATTTTAATGAATTATGATGATTTATCATGATTTATGATACTTTGGATAACAATATACATATGTATATTATAATAATAGACACGAATTATGATTTTTGGAGGGTTCTTTAGAAAAGAGGATGGTTCTACATAAATCCCGGATGTTTCTTAATGAACAATTAAGACAAAAACGGTGCTTTGATATAATAAGATAGTGAGACATACATGGCACAGTTGCTGTGAGGGTTCACTACGGAACCCAAAAGGATTAAACCATAAGTATAGAACCTTGAAGGGTTACATTAGAGCCATATTTATTCCAACAGTGTAGGATGCAATTAGGTTTGCTGGTCATTTCCAATAAGCAGTTTTCGGGTTGACTCGAATATTTTTGTCAAGGTTATTTCAATGCTTATTAGTGATATCTGCGAAATTGTTCTCTCTTCAACACATTCTTTGGAATGGGACAGGTATACATCAAGACCGTAAATGGCCAGTCAATACATGAGTAGGAGTACTATAGTGTTGTGGGCAGGAAAGCCACTAGCGTTATTCAGTACGTTATATGTGTAGTCCCAGCGCCAAAATTGCGAGTTACTTGCCCTTGTTCTTAACAATGCAAGTGACTGTTGATATGTTGATGTGGCACTAAGTAGAAAATTAAACTCAATACAAATAAATTCACAAGCAATATGCGTTTAATATATTCTTATATCCCCATCCATCAATCGTATAGCCAAAGTATTCAATCCATCGGCAGTAGGAATGCCTACCAGATTTCGTTATAAACCGAACACCGTCGCTTCCTTGACAAATATTAATTCATAAGGCAGCAATGAGCCAATCAAGTAATAATAAACTAAATAAATCATACTTATCAAATTTATAGAAAGGAAAAAATAATAATATGTAAATCACCTGCAAATGGACTAAGTCAGCGTGCATGACTACTCCGCATGGGGAAAGCCTTTCTGATGCATATAATTGGAAGAGAAAAACCTGTTCACAACTAAAATATAGCATCTGGTTTGTCACAGTTTTGGTTTTTTCTATATTATTGTCTTTAGTATTATTTGTTTTAGATAATTGATTAGACAAAACTTGATGCCTTATTGTCCTTTGATTAAAACCATCGCGTTTTTACCTCCATGATTTACGAGCAGGCGGCTTGGTCATAAACCTAGTGCAATTTTGAATGTCTACCTGTAGTGATATCCGCTAAAACAGCGGACATTGTGCGGTCGTTGCAAAACAAACTACAACTGTAGAAATACACCGGGACTATACTTTGATGTCATTCAGCTGTACATCAATTCAATTGCCTTTTTAAAGATACCAGTCACCCGAATCAAAGATAAAAACAAATTATAAAGATACTAACAAGTTTAATCATTTTTAAATGAATAAAATTGTTCAATTTTATGTTGACCTACATAACCTATTTTCAAATTTTATGCACCTTTGGCTTATTGTAAAGGGAGAGCACCTTCGTCACTTCTTGGTAAGACGGAATGGTGCGGGTTTATCCCAAAGTTCCAAGTCTGCGTAAAAAAACTAGAGGGGACTTTTATGACTAATGGTATATTTATGTTTGCTTCCGCAGAAGAGATCTCTTTGGGCAATAATTTTAAACCGGTATGTTGAAAGTTATCGGCTTACAGCAAACATTGATCTATAAATGTGTCAAAGTTTGTCAATTGTTTAGCTGCTAATCATGAAGGTAGACGTAACGATATCTGACATTTTCCAAGAATTCACGACATGTTTTATTTTTAGATGGTTATAATAAATATAGAGGTATTTAAAGCAATTAGTCGATATTCATTACGGCAAAGGTGAGACATTGTACGCTCAAAGGAGAATAAATCGCTACTCATGTCCACAGACATAATCGCCTGTATTTCCAATTACATAAGAAAGATATAACACTACATGTAATTGTGCGTAATTTTATCTCTGGAGCATGTTGGGTAAAATAGCTTGGAGCTTAAATTATTCATAAATCTATAACATACACGAGAGGTTGAAGCAGAGTAAGCCCACGACTACAATACGTGATACCAGAAGGCTACTTCATAGACTTTTGGCGATACACATGGATGCAAGGTGATTTGATACATAGGTTTTTTTTTAAAACCATTGTTAGGACAACATTGAAACAGGGCTTAAACAAAAAAAGGCTTAAATATATAATAACGTAAATCCCTTTACTCTATGAATAATACTGTTGTTCACTACCGCGGATAAAACAATGAGTCCTATGATAGTTGATTTTCCATAAAATTATTAGCACCTCTAATATATTGCAGTTGAAAACAATAACCAGTATAAGTCTTTTTATATATATAAACTTTATTGTTACCAACTTGTACGCATTTAGTTATTGCCTTATTGTGATCAAATCAATGATGCAAAGTTTAAACATCATTAAGGGTAGTTCACATATAGAGGATCCCTAATACGTGACCCGGAGGTATCACATTTCTGAAACGAGTCATCCTGCAGTTTCATTTATTCCTATCCTCCCCGAGTTTCATAAATTTGATATCTGGGCCACGAATTTGAGATTCTATTTAGGTCTTGCTGGACCCCAGGTAATTAAGTAGAGATTTTGGGTCTTTGTAATATTATAGCATACATAGGTCACATTGGGTGTATTTATCACCGTTTGATGGAGGGGTGATAGGGTTGTTGTTTACATTCTGAAGGTAGTTTGACAACACCTATGACACTCCAGGGCTTCTAGCTCAAAATTTCCCCAGTCATGCCCTGCCAAGATTTTAACATGGAACTCCAAAAGGACCGATTAGGGTGTGTGCCAGACGTTTTCGCCCACTGAAAGTTGGGAGGGAGTTGTGTGCCAAACGTTAACATTACGGCTTATGGAAATTAAAAGTGGTTTTGAGCCATCTATTACGGCCAGGCGTGTTGAAGATACGAAAGTAACGAGAATCTCGTGAAGTTAAGTCCACTAAAGGCTTCTGTCGCCATGACGACAAAACTAAGCAGCATTTGATTTTGTTCGACTTCGTCGATTTAGTCCATAAAAGGCTTCTGTCGCCTTGACGACAAAACTGTGCAGCATTTGGTTTTGTTTGATTTCATTATGTTACTATCCCAAGACATAAAATGAGTATGAGCGGCTTTGATCTACATCTAAACATTTACTAGAATACTTTCCGACTACTACTTCACAGTAATATAAGTTAATATTAAAAATTATTTGAGAAATTGTACATCTATGTCTTTTATGAAAGACGTCACGTAAGTATGGAAGTCGATAGTCGCTATCATTTTCCATACTTAAGCTTAGTGCACTTCAAATGTATGTACTATTTCGATTTTTTGACACTTACTGAGAGATTCACACTCATTTTATATAACCACTTAAATGTTGTTTATATTTATTCTTCAGTGATACTTTAATTATTTTACTACATACCATATTTTTTAAACAAATAAATAAATGGATAAATTCTATTTTTGCTTCGTTGACACAAGGCATAGTACTGTTCGTAATCAATATTGCACGTTATAACAAACGACACCTTATTTCATCGCGTGATAATATGTGAGAATGTATATAAATAAGACGGTCCCCCATTACACACTTCTCGTATCCTGTCTTTAAACCTTGACACAGAGCGTGGGTGTCCATGTTTGGTTGTAATTAATGACGTTAAATCGATGGAAAGCCAGAAATCATCTAGCCTAGAAAATTACAGTTGATAAGGTTATGTGTTTTACTGGAGAAGAGATGGTCAACCTCTGCTAGGCTATCACATTGTGCTCTTTGACTAATCACTGAGTAAACACAAACTGGCCACTAACGATTTTATCTGGTAGTTTCGTGGCTTGTAGGTGAGTTTCTTGTCGGTCTTTATAGTTTATCGAAGAACAATCAGTCTCTGGTAAGCACCAGGGGGCTGCTTTGTCGTCTTGGGTATTGGAGTGCAAATAAACGTTCCGACTGATTAGACTGCGGGGGTGGCCTAAATGCCAACAATTCATTGTTCACCTTGCAATGGTTCCGCTTATTTACGCTACAATGTCGTCTGGAACCTTCGATAATCAGCGCTAAAAGCTGTCGAGTTCCGAAATGTGTTTAGGTCACGTACGATATCACCTTTAAACAAACCAATATAGCATTAACATGGCTATAAACTTTCACTTACAGCATGGGGACATTGTTCACAATTATTGGCGTATTTCCATTGACAAAATTCATTTCCAGAAGAAAATCAATAAAATCAAATTACCGCAAAACTATGTAGGCTTTTCAGGATGAGTTTATTGTCTACACTTGAGTACATTGTGTCCCGTAAAAGTACTATCTAACAATTTGGGTTTCAAAGGACCTTAGTCTAATTATATTCTATTGGAAATAGTTTTATGGGTGTTGTTATTTCACTTAATATGCGGGGTAATTTTACGGTAACTATTTATTATCGCCCACACACCCCAGTGTATAACCTGATGCCGAGAAAAGGTTAGATCGACCTGTAGGTTTCCGGTAAGCGATCGTAAAACATTTAAATATGTGGAGGCAAACTGTAGCAATTAGTAATTTCGAAATTTTTTGCGAAGTGACATGGAACGTTAATACATACTAGTTTGGCAAGTTCCTTACAAATGTGTTCTATAGTTTTATAATAATCACTATAGTAAACCGTATCCCGGAGAAAATTTAACGATATATCCTACAAAACTTATCTCGGATTATCGATGAATGATCGATCACCTGATCGGAGCCAAATAAGACAATGGACAAACTAAACAGGATACAGTGGCTGCTGTAAGCCTGTTATTTGTTTAGCACCTAATCTCACGACCTTCTCAATATTGTCATTTAATCATACTTGTCATTGGGTAATTCAGTGAACTATCAATGATTAACAGAAAGGATTTTCATTTCCACAGCCAATGTGACGCCATTTCCAAGAGCCTTCTCTTGATGGTTAACCAGACGGCGAAGGGACGAGCGTACGTCACAGTTAGTCTGACGTGAAAGCCCGGATATTGAGTATTAATGAACTTGTATAAATAGCCAAGTTCCTTATAATAAAGGACAGAAAAGAGTAGTATAAAGTTTGAGAGGAAGTGATTGCTGGTGGGACTTTATTTATTGTTGACATACCTGCAGGAAGTCCATCTAAAGACAGAGGCCAACTATAACTAGTGACACGTTTTACATAGAAGCTACATCCGGTAAGTGGTTTTGTTTGAACTTTTCAATAATGGCTGGCGATCTGACTGAACTAATGGACCTTATAGCGTTGCTTGAACTCAATATATTACTGATATCTGAGTTTCTCTTCATCCCTGGCGATTTATAAAGAACTCTATAATTTAAGTTAAACAGGCATATATTGTCGTTTCTCGGGTTGTGACTACATACAAAATGCATAGAATTATTGTGTAAATATGTAGGACTAGAAAATAGGATTTCTTTAAATACATATGTAAAAAAAATATTTACCGAAACGTTTTCTTAATATATTTGTAATGTATGACAATCAAATCTTATAATCACTGGGTTTTATCTTCTTTGACCCAGTAAGAAACATTTGAACATTCTGTAGAACAAAAAAAAAAAATCCCGAAACTCTAGGGTTAGCCATTACAATTTGGAAATTAAGAGGCGCATAACGTTTAAACAACCCGAGCTTGATTCTATACACACTTTAACAGAGTTTGAAGGTAGTTATGGATTTTCTTGATAAATATCCACTGCACGGTAGTACAAGATAGGGGAGGCAACTCTCAAAGTATTTTATCACACGGAGTGTTACCTCCCTTATCTTCGTTTTCTTCAATGCGAGTCTACCATTCCGAAATTGGTTATTTTCGCCGTCTCATTTGTCATTTGTTATTCAATTCTCGAGGCCACGCTAGTGAAATGATTTGCCTTGTATATGTCCTACAACTACATATAAAGTAATTGTCAATAAAACCTTTTTGTCTACATAATCTTGCTGACTGTGTCAGCATACAGTATTTTAGAAACCACCACCATGTACGGTTGTTTCCTAGATATGTCTTCCAGATTCATACAGGTATGGTGTCTGATAAAATTGCATACTTTCTCATTATACCCGAGATTAATGGCTTATAACATTTAAACTCAAGCTAGGATGCCTGAATCTATTGATGTAAATTGTGTTATTTTATCAATGGCTTTCTGTGGTAGGCCTAGAGCTTATTGTGAGTTAATGGACACACAAGCAGAAGCGCCGTTCATTGACAAAATAAAATGGTAATTTGCTACAACAAAAATCAAATAAAATCGTGATTGTTTTTTTTTACTGGTTAGTGATAACTAAGTTTTGGACAAAGAGTATTATCTTACTTTCATGTTTGCCATCTGGTTTAAAAAGGATGTTAATAACCTCCCGGTACTTTACTCGTGCAGTTTCATGACGCTAGGCATTGTGGGATTCCCGAAAGGCCATTCCAAATAATGTAAGTTTCAGTGAAAAGAGATATTACTTGGGGATTCAGCAAAGTGCAATGATGTGTCATGCACAGTTTTAAAGAGCAGCTCTGTGGTTGATCAACATATGTCACATAACAATGCGAGGGAACGAGTTAGATTGGGTTTTGTTCAACAAAGCGATTTTGGCTTAAGTTTAACTTAATTACCATGACGACACAATATCTTCTGGACCGATCGCCATGACGATTGATTTTAACTCTGGATAATATCACTTTGTGAAACGGGGATGATGAACGCTTTTCTTTATGTTTTTCACTCACATGAAAGCGTGCCAGCCCAATGGCTGAATGGAACGACCCTGGACACCTTTTGCAGCAATCGATGACAAGTAAATCACAAGGCGCAACAACGGGTTGTCTCTTTTTGCCCCTTGGGGGGAGCACCCGGGCAACATGATTCTCACTCCTAACCCTCCGCTATGCTATTTGTCATGACAACTCATCTTTAGTCTCTTTCCTGTGAGTAAGGTTGGAAGCTATAAACTGTACATCTATAAAACATATGCTTGATAACGGTCTTAGGATCTAGACCGAAACGTCGCGTGCTAATAAACCTAGAAGTTGTAATCCATAACAATGTGT
>JARFOD010092673.1:0-17584 GCA_031763545.1 Mopalia muscosa | reverse complement strand
ACACCAGGGCAACAGAAAGCAACCTCTTTTCTCGCCTCTTACGATCGACTGAGGAAGCTGAGGGAGTATTCTGCAGGACCATGGCCAACCCACTCCTTCACGAGGCATATAAAAGTGGAAGTATCCTGGACCTTCCTGATAAAAGGTGTGTGAAATTACTTCAAATTAGTGCATACTACTTCTGTTCAATAAACCATTTGGTTCAAACGATTTAAAGAATTTACATCAGTGTAATTTATAAATTTATAAATTAAGAAGTTGTTATCTATACTTAAGTCTTTTCATGTTTTATGTACTCTCGACTTCTAAATGCCACTTAAAGAATCTATCCAACAGTAGGTGAACAAATAACTGGTAACAAAGACAAGACACAGCATCAAGAGTTGCAAGAAACTTTTTTTCCAGGTTCCTATAATCCTATTCAGGGGCTTAGCCAGAAATCTGAAGTAGGGTATCCAAAATGGTCATTATGCTTCACTTTTCATATAACTGGGTGTCCAATTTTGACAGTTTTCCTATCTCTTGCATTTTAAAATTTCTTAAAATAGGGTGTCCAAATGAGACAATTCTTCACTTCAGGGTGTCCATTTGGACGGGTGTCTGCCTAACCCCTTGTTCCTATTCCAAATTTAGCAGAAAATAATACCGCTTATTTTGACATTCATTTTGACATGCAATCTTTTGGGGCCCATATTTTTTCTGGAACCAAATAGACTGTAAAAACCCCTCTAAAAAACTTATAAATGGTTGTGTTAGTAAAAACAGAAATTTCCCACGTCTCCACTGGTAAGAAATAACGGCTTGATAAGAGAATCACAAGATGCAATATTATCCTAAGACACACAGATCAGCTTCGGGTTACCCATTCAGGGCTTGAAATTATCGGCACCAGGTCGCATTTTGCGATAAGGAGTTGTTTTTGGCCAGGCACCAAACATATTCAATCACAATTTATGAATGAATGATAAACTACTCATGATCTCATTAAATTCTCTTATTGTGGCAGTCAGAAATGCACCGAGTATTAGGCATTTTTCAATCTGAAAGGTATCGGTACTAGATGAAAAATGGTTAATGTAAGGTGAAATTCTGCCTCTAGATCCAGCAAATATAACAACCTCAACAACAAACTTAAAAACGGTGTTAAAAAAAATCAAGTGACTACTAAAATAATATTTGGGCCCCTAGAAATCTAGCTAATGGCCCCTAAGCTATAAAAAATTATTTTGAGCCCTGCCCTTCCCCTCAAAAGCACCAGGGCAGCATGAAGCTTCCTCCCAATCGCTCACTGCTGCTGAGAGAGAACATGGGGCATTTTATACAGTGTCAACCACTCAGCTGTCCTGTAACTGTGGCTTACCACATTTGAAGTCCCCACTTCATATTAATAAGGGAATTTTGATTTTGTGATAATGTTTTTACAACTCTGGTAAGCTTAAAATGTGATAAAACCAACATTATATCACTTTGGAAGAACATGATTTCTAATTTGTCACACATACTGTTGACAAAAGTTACTATTAAAGTGACCACAAAGGTAAGATTAAACCCATGATATAGCAACTTAATAGCTCTCAAGGACTTGATCACGGTGCTATTATTAAATGTAAGTATAGGAAAGACAGTGGTAGGCAAGACCAACATGTGTTAATGTATTTCTTGGGTGATAGGAAAACCCTGTAAATGATATTAAACGTCTCTGATTCTTACCTGTTGATTGAGTAGCTCCCTGTTCCTCATTTATTGTGGCTTCTTGGTATGAAGGAGGAGGGAGGACTAGAGCCAGACTCATTGGTTCAGCTGGTACGTGGGCTTCTTCTCCCTGCAACTGAAAACAAAAAAATATGTAAAATACCAATCAATCGATTATTGAGTACATCATACTTAAGGGTATTTCACTTACATGATGGCAGTGCTTCCAACAATAACTGACACTAGCACAACCATGATGTGAAGCATTTTCATAACATTGGAAAGTTATTTTTCCTTTTTTTTAATGATTCTAGAAATAGTTACATGTATGTGCATTTGTTTGTTTGTTTTTTAACGCCATACTTCAAATGGAGTCCCTTTTATTGTCAATTTACTTTCCAAAAGAATCTTTGAGAGAGCAATCTTATTATGCCAGGCCCTTTCTTAATATATACTTGTTTCTTTGTTTGATTGGGGTCGTACTCAAGGGTATTTCACTTATATGACGGCAGATTGTCCACTTCACACAGCCTTATTACAGTGGAAAACCAAGATAAAACCTCGTACAAATACCTCTAAACCACGGCAGCGGGCCTCATATATACTTTTCAATTGTAGTGACTTAAGCTAAGAACATGTTGACCTTGGGATCCATCTCAACTCAACTACCAGCATCTCACTGGCTACAACTAGTTGCAGCTGATGGCAAGCGAGTTAAGCATGTTCTACTTTTCTGCAACTGGCTGCGATCGATCAAAACAAAACACATCACATGATGAATCACATGACCACTTAAATGGCTCATCTTGAATTGAGATTTGGCTGAAGAATTTTTGCGTGTTTTGTAGGGCGAGGAAATAATTATCAAATAGGGACACTTGCTGTAAGGCATTGCTGAAAAAACATTCAATTTGTGTAAATATGTTTTTTTTCTGACTGCATCACATGAGCGTAAACCATGCAACAGATTTATAGCTGCACAATAAGCATGCGCAGTTATTCCCAGTTGCACTTGATTGCAGTCGACCTGTTCCTATTAAAACTGTTCTGTGATGTCAGTTGTAGTGAATCACAAGCGTTTTGTAAAATATTGACATGTGCGTGACGGGGGGGTCTTGTATTAAAGTTTAATGACTCAACAAACATTTTGTTTGATGAATGATCTTCTCCCGGTTGGTCTAAAGGATAAATTATAATAAATGTCAGAGAAATCGTCATGATTGAACAATCATAAAACTAGACCAGGCAGACAATTTATAATGTGTGTGCAGACGTTGTCATCAAATGAATTATTGTTAGTTCCACTTGGAGAGGGACCGATTCCAGTTATCTTTGAACCACAATCACACCCTTAATTTAGTTCGTTAGTGAAAGTTATTATAAGCAGATGCATGGGATAATTAATAAAAAAACAACAATGCAGAGTCTACAGTATAGCCATAGTACAGCAGCTGTACGCAGTTATACTTTACTATATAAGGACTACGTTACTTAAACCAGTTGTCGTAACAGCTTAGCTCATCAATAGTTTGTTTGTTTGATTGGTGTTTAATGTCATACTCAAGGGTATTTCACTTATATAAAGATGGATTGTCCACTTCACACTGTACACAGCCTTATTACGGTGGAAAACCGGGAGGAAACCTCGTAAAAACCACCCCCGCGATTGCCGGAGCCACAACATGTGACTCGCTCATTTACCTGATTGTGGTGTTCACTAGAGGCTAGATTACGAATCATATGAGTATACATCAGCATTTTGTCCACTGGAAGCCCATTTACCGCTGTATGCGCACCATGTTTATGCACATGGTGCACACATCGTGTGCAGACCCGCGGCCAAGGCTTAGTTTAAGTGCGTTTCTGAGCCTACTTCGATGAACCGTTCACAGGATTGAGTCCGTCTGTCGACCATTAGATATAGGAGTGAGTCACAAGATGTGCATGGCTCCGGCAATATCGGGGCGTTTTTTTTACGAGGTTTCCTTCCAGTTTTCCATCGTAATAAGGCAAGGAGCAGTGTGACGTGGACAATCCGTCGTCATATAAGTGAAATCCCCTCCAGTACGACGTTAAACCCAAATCAAACAAACAAACAAATAGACCTTTAATCTGCTTATCTTAGTGAATTTCGTAAGCATCAAGTACCAGATCAAGCTTTTCAATGCAGACTTAGTCTCGATAAACCAGACTTCTCGCGAGAACTTCCATCACAGCTACATCGAAGTTCTCGCGAGAAGTCTGGTTTAGCGAGACTAACGGAGATTGGGAACTTTGGGATAAACGTGCGTCATCACTACCTTAACAGCTGGGGAGTCACGAGACAGGGAACTTCTTTTAACCACAGTTAAACCAAAAACCAGCTGATTACCAATTTGAAAATGTGTAACGTGATTCAACATCAAATTTAAGTAGGATTAAATAAATGTGTTAGTATCTTTTTAAAAAAAAGATTTACATTAATCTACAGCTGAATTACACCATAGCATAGTTCCAGTGTACTTATACAGCTACAGCTGCCTGGTTCCGACCGCACAATTTATGCAATTTTAGCGAATATCTCTACATTCAATATGGTCTTGGTTTATGACCAAGCTAGCTTTACGCAAGTCATGGGGGTTAGACGGTGGCTGTGTTAATCAAATGACCATGCATAATGACATCCGATGCAATGTTCATACGCGCCATACATTCGAGGAGTTCCGATGGAATTTAGGCCTTTCGTGCCCATATGATAATAGGCTATTACAGTATCGAGATATTCGCGAGGTTTAGTAGATGGATTGCTGTTTGTTTGATTTTGGTTTAACGTCGTAGCCTACTCAAGGGTATTATATATGTCGACGGATTGGCCACCTCACATTAATTGCTTCTTGCCTTATTACGTTGGAAATTATTATGGTATAACCTTGTAAAACCCACTCCCGTGATTGCCGGAGCCACATCTGTTGATTCACTCATATACCTAAAGGTCGACAGACGGACTCGATCGTGTTAACGGTACATCGAAAGCGCACTCGCTAACCACTCAGTCACGGCCGCGGGCTAGATTGATTGCAGCGCTACCTCGTTGTGGACCAAACTAAAGGAGAATGACACAAATTTGCTTCCATACTTTTCAGCTGTTTATAAATAAATGTACCAATAATAAGCTAATTCTCGGTTTATTTTAGCAAAAACAAAGAAGTGGCGGATAAACAAGGCCAACAATTTGACCCCTGTTTATTGTCTCAACAGACAACGATAAAAAAAAACTACAATATGTTCTTTAGGTAGATAAGAGAAGCATATCGTATTTCAGATTTTCTTATACACTCTGTATAGAAAACAAACATGTGGGCGTACATTTTCTGTGCCCTGTCTACCGTATAGATCAACAATTAATGGGACAAAACGATTTTAACCAGGTCATACTTCAAAGCGTTGTCTCAATTATAAGTTTAAAATTCAACAAGCGTATTTCTACATGGTTAACCATCCTATACATTCAGATGTTGTTTAGCTTTTAGATACGGTGCCGAGATCTAACACAATCTACTTTTGTAAGAACTGGATTGGTTTGTCTATAAATATGACCAACTGTTATGTTTCTTTGATTATTTTTGTATCATTTAGAAAGTGAAGTTTAACAGTATTTTTGTTTTTTGGGGGGATAACACTTTCTTAGTTTGAACAGATTCTGGTTCATCAAATTGTTTGCAGGTTGAAACCTGTCTGGGAATCGAACCCACGACCCTCTGAAAGGGTTATTACAAAAATAACGAAAAAATACTATAATTCGTTGTAGAGATAGAAAAGTTAGTTTGCTTCCCCAAGTATATATTTTGGGAAAACTCGTGTAAGATCACAAGTAGGCTTATGTCAATTTTGTGAAAACCCGATAACTTTCAAATTTAATATAAATAGAAATAATCTCGAGATAAAATATAGTTTATTTTTCGTGAACTATTCTGAGTGAGTGCTTTTACTGTAAATTTTAATTTTTTTAAATGGTCTTTTATAATGCACATCGATGTGTAAAATGGTGCTTCACTTTTTTTTTGATTACGCAGAGTTTATTGGTACAAACAAGGTACAATACACCATTCTTGTAGTCAATAAAGCGTAAGACTGCATTGGCGATACCTGGATCTAGTCATGTAACATGAAAACAAACAAATGTATCTTCCATAATGTAGATCCAGGTATCGTCCATATATTGATTTTGTCTGTCATCTGGAACGGATATATATATATGCTCTTTTAATGTATAGGCTGACGTTTCATATAGATTTATCTAAGCCATGCACACTATGTTCTCTTAAAAAAAAAAAAAAAACAGTTTGGTGTTTTTAGGTTTAATAGTGTTTTTAAGTAAAATGTGTCTGCAATAATAAAGTTAAGATGGCTGTCAAATCAGCGTTATCTGATCGTTGTTATATTCATCGAGTACTCAGATCTAACACAAAATTACTGGGTGTTATAGAACGTTACAAACAAAACACAGTTCGGGGCCTCTGCCGTGAGAATCCCATTTATCTCGTTTGATTGGGGTTTAGGGCCGAAATAAGGCTATTTCTCTCAAAAGACCGCTTTAATCTACAGCTTGTTGTCAACTTCTTTATAACATGTACGCTTGAAAACTCAATTATACGCTTAAATTGGACTGTTTGCTATTTTCAATTTTTATTAGGTTATAATTTGAATATTTAACTTTAAATTTAAGGGATACTTGTTGGGTCGATTTTAGAGCAGAAGAGGCCCAGTTTGACATAAACTTTGTACAACTTGGTTATTTATCGACTAATGTCTGACCCCTTAGACGACGAGTAGTTTTATTTATAACGGAGCTAAAGAATAACTAACAGCCATTTGGGAGACACGAAGCAGCGCTCTACTTTTAGCCTTCCGTTACGAAAATATCTTTTTTCAAAACTTGGAGACGTGCAATGTGGGCGAACATAAAGTGGTATAATATTTTCATTAAAGATTAATTCAGTTTGCTAGTATCTTTAAAAAAGATAAAGGACTATAGTATAGTCTGGGTGTATTTTATACAGCTGTAATTCGCCTGGCGACGACCACACAATTTTCCGAATAACTACATTTGTACATTCAAAATGGTCCCAGTTTGTGACCAAGCGGTTTGAAGCAAGCCATAGAGGTAAGACGTCGACGGTTTTAATCAAATGACCCAAAACCTATCTGTTGGGATGCTTTGGTTGGAGTCTTACGATTTCCAAGTATCATTTTTTTTTATTGACAAAGATATTGAAGGCGGTTTCCTCCACATATTGGGCTGGCATACTACCATATAAGTAAAATAACCTTGAGTGAATTGCTCCAATCATACAAAAACTCAATTCAACAAAGATGTGGAAGAAAATATAACGAAACACAGACTTCATCTTTAACTCTTTAATTCAACTGGAAGCAACAGCAACTCTAATTGGATGGAAATGCTTCTCTTATTTGTAACATTTGATCTGATTGGACAATGAGGACACACAGTCCTAGTAATATCATTGGTCAAAAAATTCAAATTATCAATTCTTGCACATGATTGGTTGTTTGCTCATCATCAAATTCTACATGATTTTTCATAGAAATAAATATTATAAATCAAAGAACACATTTTAAGATGCTATATCAGAGACTTAGAGAAGGAAAGGTCTGCAGACAAACTAGCAGCAATTAGTAAGTTAAATTAGAGTTTTACTCAATACCTTAAATAATTTCACTTGTATGATGGTGTGTCGCCTTATTGGGCAAAAGAAACCGCCCTAGAGCCAATGGCGACATACAAAGAGGACAGATTAAAAAAGCCCTCAATCAAACGGGGACTGCGCTTTAGGTTATACCATTCCTATAGTGGCCTGCAAGCCAAATAGGGGATGTTAACCACCTTCGAGCCCAATGGCAAAAAACAAAGACCCGACATGATAATCCCAAGATGCAATACATATACATCATATACAGATGCCATTTAACAAAGCCTACGCAATGTTACATACACCCTTTTCACATGATGATAAGGAGTTCCCTTCAGAGTTATGGAGAAAACATCTCCACGCTCATCTTGTGTAAACAATGCACAAAGTTCTGTTCAAGTTAGTAAGATAATTAAAATAAAGATTTTTTCTTAACAGTATCCCATTTAATCCTGGCAGTAACCTTGCAGGCTTCCTCCGACACTTAAACGGGATGTACCGGGCTGTACGCCACTTTCTATCCACTGCTGTCTTTGTTTTAATTATCTTACTTGAACCGAAACTTGGCGCACCGGAACTGCCTACACCTGATGAGTGTGGGAGCGTTCTACCCCACGACTGTGAGGGCAACTCCTCACCGTTGTTTACATGGCTATTTGTAGCTAGGATGGAACCGTTTTGCTTACGGTAGGACATGTGCCACTACCTCAACAATACCCTTATAAGTAGTTGTTTGATTGGAGTTTTAACGCCATGATACTTACGGTTATTTCACTTACACGATGACTTGCCAGCAGACCTCACGGGATGAAGGAAATCATCATCGATGCCTCTGGCAATAAACAAAAACAGGACACGAAAAATACTTCAATTACCATGCTTCATATGAAACTTCTTGTAACAGGTTTTTAATGACATTATTTAAAACAAAAAAGCACGTTTATCCTCATAAAGACTGCAAATGCCCTATTACTAGACTAAAGGAGTGGATTATTACCATGCACATTATATGCATCATCCGCTAAAATCTGGAGTGTTTTTTAACAATTGAATTTTTTTCAACACCTTACGTCGGACATTGTGAAGATAGATATTTTCACACAGCTTGAAACTTGATGGTCTAAATTCAAATTAATTTGTTTTCAGCTGTTTTTGGTTCAAAATTTCAGTTTTGGATCCATGGCTCTACACATTATTATAACAGATTTCAACGATGATAGTATCTATAAGTTTACAAGCCATCATTATACAATAGATATGCATGTATTATATAGTAAAATCGATAAAGTCAAGGCATTAAATTCACAAGTTCAATTGGAATGATCAATTAGTAACACATGTTATGATATATTCCTATATATATATACACATGTTGGATAAATATGTTATCTATGTAACAATATCAATGACATGTCAAAACTTTGCTTCTTTATGTTGTAATTCTAAAGATAAACTATAAACAAAAAATAAGCAAAAGAAATCAACAAATTTGTGCCAAATGCTTCAATATGAATTAAGGGTATTTTAGTTATATGACAACGGATTGTCCACTTCTTACTCTACCTCACTTAAATATGGTGGAAACCATACAGGAACCTTGCAAAAACTATCACCACTAATGCCAGACAGCAGAGTCGCTTTGTGTGATTCATATGCCAGAGGTTTACTGTGAGAATCTTATTCAAGTACTTATGCAAAGTGTAGGGAATCAAACCCCTAAGGGTACATTGCTTGTTTGAGTGGGGT
The DNA here is from genome assembly GCA_031763545.1 of Mopalia muscosa. Lineage (NCBI taxonomy): Eukaryota > Metazoa > Mollusca > Polyplacophora > Chitonida > Mopaliidae > Mopalia > Mopalia muscosa. Next base: position 8,456 of record JARFOD010092673.1, on the reverse strand, counting down.
TTAATGCTGTACTAAAATTTTATTTCACTCACTTGATGGCAAGTCTGCCCAATGGTTGAAGGAAACAACCTTCTATGCCACTGGTAACCAACGATTGTTTGTTTGATTGTTTGATTGGGGTTTAACGTCATACTCAAGGGTATTTCACTTATGACGACGTACAAGCCCAACGGGTGAAGAAAACCACCCTCAACACCACTGGCTATAAACAAAGACAAGACGGACAAATACAGGATGACAACAGGACGTAATACAGACACCACAAACAGATCGACTTCCTGTTCCCCTTTAGCCCTGAAAGCACCAGGGCAACATGAAGCTCCCTCCAACCGCCCGTGGTAAACAACGAAGACTAGACGAGAGAATCACAAGATACAATTTGACACATAATTTGTTGATTTTATTTAAAGTTATAATGCTTAGGATTTGACCATAATTCACGACCCTTTTAAGTTCTATTATTCTAGGTTTCAGCTAACAGAGCAATATGGCCTAACATTGCATGGATAAATACAATTATCTCAAATAAAAAATATACACTCTAAAACATATACAACATTTTTACACTTCAACCGTCAGCTGAGAATTTTTCTCCAAAACTGTGTGTGATAATTTCTGCAATACCAGCAAATACACAATTTTACCAGGTGAATCACCATTTCAAGCTCTATTCCAAACGTGTCTCCATTAAAACCCTTGTCAGTCCGAGCATTCATTTCAAACCAGACAACAGAGCTAAGCCATCCCATTGGCTGCTCCGAAATTATAGGCACCGATCAGAGGACCTGGCACTGACGGACTAGGCTAGCTATGATGAGCCATATGCCCTTGTAAGTCAGAGTTACAAAAGCCCGACACACAGGGACCAGTCTGAGTTACGGAGGTCTAAAAGCCAAAAGTTAAAACGGACATAAAATTCTAAGCTAACAGAAGTCTAAATTACAGTCTGTGCAACAACAGCATGAACACAGAAGGAATATGTGCCATTTACAGACCAGAAGGTTCTCTATTGGGTAAATGATGTTCCTCAAGTGCTAAGTAATGACAGCATGATTCTGCTAGAAACATACTACCCATATCCTGATGAAAGAGAGATGTATATACATAAAGCACTATAGATACTAGCATACAAAGATTGATTGACTGGTGTAAAGTGTACAGCGGATCCCCCAGTTGACACTGACCAGTAAATCTGTTTGATTGGGGTTTTATGCGTAATCAAGGGTATTTCACTTACATCAATTCATGATGGACACTGAAGTGGAAGTCAAGCACACAATGCACCATGTGAGCCTTATCAGGCCCCCTCTTCATTAAAGGCTGATCAAAACCGCTGTGAAAAATTCCCATTTCACTATTAAAATGGACCTATAATTCTAACTATAATAAGTCTAACTTACACTGCCCAACAACAACATGAAACACTGAAGGAATATGTGCCATTTACAGTCTAAAATATTTAACATTTTTAAGACTGCAGTGATTCAATACATGTCTAAAATCAAGACTACAGTGTTTCAAGAATGTCTAAAATCATCTTTGAGGCCATTTTCAATTAAAATGTTAGTGCCATCTTATATTCAATATAGTCCCCAATATTCAATTACCCTAAATTGAGTTTGTCCCAAATATTAAATTGGACAGGTTTGAGTCCGTCCCATCTATAGAATTGGACAGGTTTGAGTCTGTCCCATCTATTGAATTGGACAGATTTGAGTCTGTCCCATCTATTGAATTGGACAGGTTTGAGTCGGTCCCATCTATTGAATTGGACAGGTTTGAGTCTGTCCCATCTATTGAATTGGACAGATTTGAGATTGTCCAAAATATCAAAATTGGAAAGATTTAAGTCAGTTCCAACTAGTGGGAATTGGACAGGTTTAAGACTGTCCCATCTACTGAATTGGACAGCTTTGGATCTGTCCCAAATACTGAATTGGACAGCTTTGGATCGAGATTGTCCCAAATATTAAATTGGACAGGTTTGAGATTGTCCCAAATTTGATAGATTTGGTCGGTTTGAATCTGTCCTAAACATCAAATAGGAAAGGTTTGAGTTTGTAAGAAATGAGTTTCTATTAACCCCCAGAAATGTGTACACATCATTTACAAGCTATGTTACATATGTATTTTCTCCCTGGACATTTTACAAAGCACAATTAGTCCCGAGAATAGAAACAATATATACCAGGGTCATCGTTTTAAATGATCCAATTTGGCCACATATTTGTCCTCTTATGCGTAGTATTATTGAGCAATTTATTAGTCACAAGTGAATATTTGGTTACAGCAATTAACAATTCAAGGCATTGCTTAATTAGTAATATGTTAATTAGTGATTAAAATTAACAAGTGCCAATAATGCAACCATTCATCACAGACACTATTACAACAACAACAACAGCCAGTTTACAGTGTTTCTGGAAAATGACTAACAATTTGTATATTTCTAACATTGAACCTCCCTTGATTTTTTCCTGCTTAGGCTAACAAACAATTTTCATAACAGAAACATAATTTGAAAGACTGCAGTTAGACCATAAACATATCTCTGATATCTAATAAATTTATAGTTTCAAATTTATCATTTTTGCAATAAATGATTAAGAACTGGGCTAAGTTTGTTTATTGATGTGAATATGTACAGCTTTAATTTTTTTCTTCCTCCTAAGAGATTATTTGGCAGTATCGAATATCCTTATTGGTGAGAAACAAAGTACTGTTCAGAACTCAGTTTTGTATTCTTGTTTGCCAATGTGAATTAGCTCAAAGAGCAAAGATGACATGAGTTTTTTTTACATATTCCAAAAACATCTGTGCCTCATTTCCACTTTATTTTGATGCATATTCTAACAACTTAATCATTTATTGATATTTGATTTAGGCATTTAAAATTTCATTTTTATTTATTCTGGAACCTAATTGACTGTGAAAATTGCACTGGCATTCTGAACATTTAATATTTCAATGTGTACAATAGGGGCCACCCAGGCCAGTTGCTCAAAAGACGATAAGCAACTAATACAGGTTAAACAACTAATACCGGGTAAGAGATAGTCCTTCCACATGATCTAATAGCAGATTAAATTTAATAGCGCTTCAAGCAATTGGCCCAAGACTATATTGTTAATACTGGGTTAGAGATAGACTTACAGTATCGCGTGACAACATCTACGGTAATAGCGGATTTTAATTTAATAACGCTTTAAGCAACCAGCTCAAGGAAATTATTAAAGAAGTTTACATTGGTCCACCTTAATGACTAAGAAAAAACTATGGCACAAAAAAGTTTTCTCAAAGAGACTAAAAAGACGTTTTAGGATCCAAACTGCAATGATTCTTAAAAATCTACCCAGAAATGCCCGTTGCTACTGGTTACTGATCTAAATGTAAAGCTTAGGTTACCTTTGTGGAGCAGCATTAGTTAAATTGCACTTAAAAGGATTAAATTGTAAGATAATCACATGAACCTAATCGTTTAACAAGGGAGTTGTCCTCTTGCTTAGAGACAATAGGCAAATAATACAGTTCACCTGTTTATTTGATGTGTGCTCAAATTTTAATTTTCTCATATTGCACAAAAAAATAATAATATATATATCAAAAGAAAAGAAATAGAGAAAACATTTTTAGTCGGTTTGTTTGATTGGAGTTTTGGACCAAGGGTATTTCACCCATGGCTGTTACATCCAATTAAGATTAGTAACAACAAAGCAGACAGACAGACAACACCACAGGGCCTGTAAAACTTTGGTTTGTTTGTATGATTGGGGCTTTACCCCTGTACTCAAGGGACTTTCACTTATGATGACAGATCGTCTACTTCACAATTTTCCTAGCATAATTACGGTAAAAAACCGAGAGAAAAACTCTTAAACATGGTAAAACACCACCCCACTTTTTCCAGAGCCTTACATATACCTGATGGTAGACAGACAGACTCAATCCAATGAGTAACATTTTGGAAACAGTAATGAATGACAAGATGAAATAATGATAGTGCAATAAAAGAAGGCATTGGCAATAGTTCGTGATAATGAATTGTACTTAACACTAAAGCTAAAAATGTTTATCTTGCAATAGAGGCACCGATAACTCTTGATAAAATATGCAAAAAAGATGGTTGGAAATGAATTAATTTAACCATAACAATACTTTGATATTTAGCTTCAGTCTTGAAAAGATGGATCAACGTAAACATGTGATAATAGAAGTCGAAATGAGTGAGTGATCATACTTATTGTTATTTCAGGCTGTAAAAAAGATGGTGAAATGCAAATTAAAGAGAGCAAAAATAACTTAATATTTGTTCTACTAATATTTGTTAAATAGTGCGATTTATTCAAATTCGATGAACCTCTTCTTCAGCCCATATTTTAACAGGAGTCCCATTTTGCTAATGATTTGACAACTTTTTTTCAATCCGATCCCCAATAAAATTTGTATTATAAAGATTTTTTTGGTCATAAATGCACATTTAATGAATTCAAAAAAATCATCTCACAAAACAGATTTTAAGGTTATGCCGGAAAAGATTACAGCAAAAGGTCTGTCAAAGTATTCCACGCTCACATTCTAGCTAGGTGTAGACAAGAACCACTAACAGTCCAATGATTGTTGAACTGCTAGACCTATTTCCAAGTGTCTAGCCATAAATGTACTTTCACTTTCAAATTCTTGTTAATGTAAAGGAGAACCATTTATACAGACGGCCAGTCAATGGTGAAAGTCAAGCAAAAGATGACCTCATAAATTAAAAAAAATCTGCGGCAAATATTAAAAAAGTAGCCTCATCGTCATTTTTTTAAAAAAAAATATGAACTGTATCTTTGTTCTCTACTACTTTTTCGTTCAGTGCAAGCCCGTGTTCTATAAGCCAGCATAATGTCATGTGTCAAGTCAAAAGTGTTCATTTGATTTACAATAAACTTTGATTTGTTTGATTGGTGTTTAACGTCGTACTCAAGGGTATTTCGCTTATATGATGACGGACACAAATACAGAACATCACAAACAAAACTACTTCCCGTTACTCTTTAGTTCTGCGAACACCAGGGCAACAGAACAATAAGCTTTGAAGCCAATAACAGGAAACATAGAATAATAATATGCATTATAAGCAAGAATTTCAGGGCTAAATAATAATAAGTGATTAAATAGAAGTGATAGTGAAATAATTAAATTGAATTTTAAAAAAATTCAATATTTGGATCAACACAAATTTTAAGAAAAGTCGACAAGCCAAAGTTAAAGAATCTATAAATAGTAAAAAAATTGGACAATGAATTATAGAGTTCAATTAGAAATGTAATATCAGACAATGAATGATGATGTACGGACTCGTGGGATGTCACATTGTGATATACTTTACAATCAGAATGAGATCAAAACATGGATAAAAAGCTTCCAATCTGTACCCCAATAAAAATAAATATCAAATGGATTTGTATTTAATAATAATATGTAATGAAGAAAAGTGTTTGGATTGGTGTTTAATGCCAAACGCCCAGAAGAAAATGAGAAATTTTAGAACGAGAACAATTTTTTCAAACATGGAATAAATATTAGTTAGATAGAGAATTCTGAAAGTTATTAAAAGTTTAAGAGAGCAAAAATATGCTCATAAGATTGCATTTATTTTGTTCAAGGACTAAAGTTTGATTAGTTAAACATCTTTGTCCATATTTTTGAAAGCCAGATTTTCATCATATGGTAAGTCAAAATGTATACTTTGCGTAATTTGGTATAAGAAACAAATTTTTAATTAAAAAAAAACGTTAACCATATGATGGTTTAGGAGTTTAAATCTGGCCTAATGGTGACGGATTTGTCATTACATCACATGTTTTAATGCTTGTTTGCCTGGGGTTTAACGCTGTACTCAAGGGTATTTCACTTATATGACAACAGACTGTCCACTTCACACTGCACCTAACCTTATAACGGTGGAAAACCATGAAGAAACATTGTAACATGCCACAGCATGTGACTAGCTCATATACCTGACGGTCGACAGGCGGACTCAATCCCATTAAGGGTATATTGAAGCAGTTTCAGTTTAGTAAGTGCACACACTACCACTAGGTCATGGCCGCCATGTTTTAATGTGGATACGATACAGAACCAAATTAAAATGTACAAATATGTTATGAAAGAAGACTGTTAATTGAGATTCGTTTGGAATTGTTCATACAGGAATTCTTATAACGCCGCCCAAATGTTATGTCTACGCTGACGAGGAAGTCAGAAATTGACCCCCTTCATTCTTATAATTAAAGGCATGTTGCCATGACTACTGATAACAAGGTAAAAGGGAAAAAGGCGCCAAAAACCAACGTAGGTGTTCAATGTTTTTGCATCTACATATACAAGTAGCTACCTTGGTGTTCAAGACAAATTTGTTGCTATCTCCAAGCTGTTAGTCTTGTGGATTTATTGAACTATAGCATGTCCTATCGAAGCCCAGTTTATCGATTTTAACAAACTTATTACACATTGAAAGGGCAACTGGTGCCAAAAGTCAATATTCAATTTAGGTGTTCACATTCTTTGCACCTAGCTGCTTCGATTTAGAGACAAATTTTATGCCATCTTCAAGCTCCTTTTCTTGGGGATACATAGCATGTCCAGATCAAAGCTTAATTTATCTGTATTAACGAACCAAGTTCTGCAGTCACCAAAAAATACAGAAAACAATCTGGGTCATGGCAGTTTATTCCTGTTTTAGGAATCTAATCAAACTTGCGAATGTGGAGTATAAATAAGAAATACAAAAAAGATCCAATATATCAAGTTTTAAATATACTATTAGCGACAAGTTTTTAAATATCTCTTAATTTTGAGAAGTAAGGTGGACGTAGAAATCTTAGAATAATATTATTATAAGCATACAGAACAGAATTTCTCTTTGGAGCACTTTCTTTACATGTACTTTTCTCCACCTTGAAGTAAGTAAAAGTTCCTAGGAACATTGACTCTGTTCAAATAACTTACACACACTGATTCTCCAATTCTGGAAATTTATGTCTTCCCCATTTGGTGTTAACAGCTCATTAAAACATCACATATGAAGCAATGTGTGCGCTATTCAATACTGGCCTGAATGCATCCCTTTAACCCACCGGACTCTATTTTATCCACCACAAATACCACCTTTCAACAGCCACAGCCAGGATCCGCTCCAATTAAAGTCTCGACAATGCCACCATCTTTGGAATATATCAGACAAATATCCAGCGCTACAAGTGTATTCATTCCAAGGAGTTCTAACAACAACACCAACATTATTTCAGAACATCAGTAGCAATAACCTGTTGTCTTCGTCCTAGTTCGTGTTCATTTTTTCTTCTTTTTGCCAGATGTTGTCCCATTAGCTCCGACCTCCTTAAGGGGCATATTTGTTCTCTGAGACTCAAGTCGACTGGACTGGACACGCTGGATCAATGAGAAGAAATCTTCGTCAGGGACAGTTGGGGCGGGTCGCTGACTAGGCAGTGAACTCCTTTGTTCCTCTAAGCGGGATCCCTGTCAAAGATAACAAACATGGATTATGAACTGTTGATTGACTAGTGTTATACACCATGCTTATAGATTTTTTGTTGGTTAAAACAGGGTTTAGTACCATACTACTCAAGAAGTTTCACTTATATGACTTAGGTGTATTCAAACAAAAACTTGCCACCCGCACAACTGTGAAATGTAAAGTGTTAGATAGTTGGTCTTCCTTCAGGGCTATTAAATAAAAAACAGCATGCTTACCAACGATTAATTTTATCGCTTATACAGATTACAATGGAAACAATAAAAATAAACATGCTTCAGGTAAAAAAAACCTTTGAAATTGTACTAACACCATATCAACATCTCGAAGAAATTATTTCATCCATTATACAGATTACCATAATAAACATTTGCACTTTGTACTTACCTGACACCACAACAATATTTCAAAGAAATTTAACTTCACTGCCTACAGATTACCATAATAAACATTTGCACTTTGTACTTACCTGACACCTGAACAATATTTCAAAGAAATATAACTTCATTGCCTACAGATTGCCATAATAAACATTTGCACTTTGTACTTACCTGACACCTCAACAACATTCCAAAGAAATATAACTTCATTGCCTACAGATTGCCATAAAAAATCTTTGTACTTACCTGACACCTCAACAACATTTCAAAGAAATTTAACTATATTGTCTACAGATTACCATAATAAATCTTTGTACTTACCTGACACCTCAACAACATTTCAAAGAAATTTAACTCCATTGCCTAAAGATTACCATAATAAATCTTTGTACTCACCTAACACCTCAACAACATTTCAAAGAAATTTAACTTCATTGCCTACAGATTACCATAATAAATCTTTGTACTTACCTGACACCTCAACAACATTTCAAAGAAATTTAACTTCATTGCCTACAGATTACCATAATAAATCT
>JARFOD010092663.1:0-10240 GCA_031763545.1 Mopalia muscosa | reverse complement strand
ACATAGCCAGGGTTGTTCCATTAACTTCTAGGGTGCTTAGTGTTAAAATGTGTCACACTATCAAGAAAGCAGAAATGATATACAAAAATCTTAAATATAGAGGTTTGCCTATAGTCTCCAATGAAACTAAAAATATCCCACATCCATACTTCTCGAATAAATGCAGGTCTAGTTCCTATACCAGTCATGAAGTATGAATATACAGAAGTTTTACATTCCAATTGTTAATATAATTCAATAAATATTACATATGAGGATTAAACTGTTTTTCAAGGTATCCTCTATCGGCATCAATTCCACTCTAAAACTTAACTTTCCTGCATTTTGGCCACTTCCAAACTTCAGTTGGGAAAGTAAAGTAGCAAATTCCAAAGCATGTCAACTGATGATTCTCTGTAAAACGAGGGTTATTTTCTGAATGAAATCGTACTTTACCATGGATAACATAAACAACAGGCCGTCTAATACCAAAGAGAGATTGACCTTGAATGTTTATGTTTGGTCTAAAATGTAGGGTTAGAGGTTTAAACGAATTGCAATTGTTTCTCATTTTGTATTTCAGGACAGAAAGTTGCTGTCGGCATTGCTGGAGGTGATCGCTATGCCTTACAATTATTTTAAATACGTGAATGTGTCACGGACTATGGTGCCCCGTTCTTTCATCCGATTACTTACACCTAAAGTGCGTAAATTCTTTGAAGGCTAAATGAATCTTGTCAAAGACTGGAGTGTGGATATTTTGACGTTGGAAATAAGGATCAGCCAAGCTGGACTTGTCAAAGACAGTCTTCGTCAACTAAATAATGCTGTCAAACATTTATGTATGTGAGATTGTCCCGTTGCCTAAATATGACTGCATTTAACAAGACTACAAAGAGGTTGTATAGAAGCCTGTGTCTCCATATGATAGCGTCCTCTCTCACCGGGGACCAGGAGTGGCTAAATCACAACCAAGTGTCCATTGGGTGTTTGTGCAAGGATTGTTTTGACCTTCTGATAACACCATTTCAAACGAGTAAAAAAAAACACTTGCCCTTTATTGGTGAATGTGCTTTATGAACTTCCTTTTGTACTGACGGAGATTTTAGCATTGTGTTTTTTGATAACTTGGTACATATTGGATTAAGTGCGAATACATGTGTTCACTGGCTTTATTGCAAATACATGATAGCTGGCTTCAATGCGTATAGATGTTCACCAACCTTTGGCGAAGAGGTGTTTTGGCCTACTGACTGCAGGTGATGACATGTGAACTGGCTTTATTGCAAATACACGATAGCTGGCTTCAATGCGTATATTTGTTCACCAACCTTTCAGTTGGCGAATAGATGTTTTGGCCCATTGACTACAGGTGATGCCACGCTAACTGGCTTCATTGTAAATACATATTAACTGGCTTCAGTGAGATAACATGTGCAATGGCTTCAGCGAAAGACTTAAGTGCGAGTACATGTGTAATGCCTTCATTGCGAATACATGCTTTCTGGTTGCAGTGCGATTACATTTTAAATGGCTTTGACTGTCGATATGTATTGCATAAATCTTTCACATTAATGTATATTTTTTGTATGTGCAGAAACTTTATGAAAGTTTCTTTAAATTGATAACCATGTGGTTGTAAATGTGTTCTGTCATTCATGATGTTTAATTTTAACACCTCTCTGCAGGGGTAGAACATATAAAATATGTTTTTTTCAAATATCAGCTGCATTTATATTTCGAAGAATAAAAATAGCTGCTTACTGTTACATTATGTCAGAACTGTTAATCTAAGTGGCAAGATATTTAGTTAAAATGACGTCACTGTGAAGGTATGGTTTTAACTTTTCCCATAATTCTAGTTGCTATAGGTTATTTCATGTGATCACAAATTATCAGCGAACAGTGCTTGGAGATAACTCTACAATACGTCATGATCCAATGATCATCAGATTCAACTGGACGGACAGAAAATCCAACACAAAAGGTGAAAATGCATGGCAAATTGTAAGAATTGCAATGGTTTACAATTTGGTTGACCAGGATTTATATTGTGAGCATTTTAATAGTGCTTTCACAAAATATTAAATTAAAGCTTTGTTTCATCTCTGCATTGCTTTGTGTTTCGGTTCAATTGGTTGTATGCCTTATCAGAGAGGGCCCAGAAATGTGACAGACCGATATAAAATGTATTCCTTGGTTTGTTTTATTCCTTATTGATAACTGTATCAAGTGGTAGGGAATGCTAAATTTGTACCAATCTTTGACATGCTTATATAAGAACAGGAAAAAGGTAAGAATGATTTTTCTGGGAAAATTCCTGTATTGAAACGACTGAATCTGCTGTCACATGGAATTAAGATCAAATAACAAGGCAAATGGAAGGCTAAGTACTATCTGTCGAGAATGACACAATAACATTAAGATCAAGCGTTTACAGTCGGGAATGAGCAAACAGCATCAAGATTGAGTGCTGACAGTCAGTAATTGTTATCCAATAGCATCTAGATCACTTGCTGACTGTAGAGAATGATCCAATACTATCAAGATCAAGTGCTAACAGTCGGGAATCATCAAGTAGCATTTAAATCAAGTACTTACTGTCTGGAGTTAATGTTCCAATAGCATCAAGTTCATATATTAAATGTCGGGGATAGATCCATAAACATCAAAATATGCTAACTGTCAGAAATGATGGTCCAATAGCATCAAAATCTAGTGCAAACTATCAGGAATTAATGGTCCAATAGCATCAAAATCAAGTGCAAACTATCAGGAATGATGGTCCAATAGCATCAAAATCAAATGAGAACTTATCAGGAATTAATTGTTCAATAACATCAAAATCAAGTGCAAACTATCAGGAATTAATGGTCCAACAGCATCAGAATCAAGTGCCAACAATCAGGAATTAATGGTCCAATAGCATCAAAATCAAGTGCAAGCTATCAGGAATGATGGTCCAATAGCATTAAATTCAAGAGCAAACTATCAGGTTTTAATGGTCCACTAGCATTACATTAACTGCAAACTATCAGGAATTATTGGTCCAATAGCATAAAAAATCAAGTGCCAACTACCAGGGATTAATGGTCCATAATAGATTATCAAATCATCATCAGGAGTGATAATTTGGTTTGATAATGAACCCAAATATTGAGTCAATTTAAATTTTTCGTCCTTCTTTGGAGTAGTCCCCTTACTCTATTATGTTAAGCTTGTCAGTGGAAATTCTAATATCAATGGTCCAACAGCATAACAAATCAAGTGTCAACTATCCAGGATTAACCGCTATCAATAGCATCAAAATCTAGTGCAAACTATCAGAAATTAATGGTCCAATAACATCAAAATCAAGTGCCAACTATCAGAAATAAATGGTCCAATAGCATAAAAAATCTAGTGCAAACTATCAAGAATTAATGGTCCAATAGCATCAAAATCAAGTGCAAACTAATAGGAATTAATGGTCCAATAGCATCAAAATCAATCGTAAACTATCAGAAATTAATGGTCCAATAGCATCAAAATCTAGTGCAAACTATCAAGAATTAATGGTCCAATAGCATCACAATCAAGTGCAAACTAATAGGAATTAATGGTCCAATAGCATCGAAATCAAGCCTAAACTATCAGGAATTAATGGTCCAATAGCATCAAAATCAAGGGTAAACTAATAGGAATTAATGGTCCAATAACATCAAAATCAACTGCAAACTATCAGAAATTAATGGTCCAATAAAATCAAAATCTAGTACAAAATAGCAGACATTAATGGTCCAATACCATAAAAATCTAGTGCAAACTATCAGAAATTAATGGTCCAATAATATCATAACTCTCTAATCAGAAGCAAATTAGATAAAGGAGATGGAACCTACATAAATTCTCAATACACCAAGAATTTAAACAAGCAATTAATCTATTTTGGTTTATGTTTTGTCCATAAATTTGTTTCAAAAACATTTTTAAAAAATTGCTGCATTGCCTACTGGTGTTAAATTTTAAATAAACGAAGAGAGAAAAATTTGCTTGCCTCCACCAGGAATATATATATTTATAATGTAGTGAAATAAAGCAGTGCATTGTTTCCTCTGAGAGCAAAACACCAACAAAAATAAAAATAAAATCAGTTTATTACGTTCCACGGAAAGTTGCCGTCCTGTAGAGGAATTATTTTCCAACTTTAAACGTTTACTGCCCAACACATTTGATTCTATTGATTGACTGATTACCAAAACCAAGATGTGCTTGAAGGAGGCGAAAAATTCAGTAGTCCCGTAGAGTAGACATTCCCTGCCATATCGCTTCTCTCTCTATAGCATCGACTATTATTCAATAGATATTCACCAAAACCATGTCCGATAAACTTTTTGTCACTAAATCTAGATACAAACTGTTAAAGGGATACAATTGTAAATATTTATTTAATAGTGGTCAATGTTATATAAACAGCAATGATTTGGCATGGGAATGTTCACTACACGTCATTTACCAAGCTATGTACCAAATTGACTCTCTATTCAACGTTCACTGTATGTCGTTGCTTTCTTCCCTGTTAACATAGCTGTTACCACAGAGGATATATATATAACTACAGCATCTAACAGTCCATAAGTTACTTTATTGTCCCTGATGCATTCATTCAGATTTAACATAACACTATCAAACTGAACTTAAATTCATGGCATCTATAAAGTAACAAATCAGATGTGAGACTTCCGCAAAGAAAGCAATATTTGGACTTTTGTCCAGGTCTTTTCACCAACAATAAGCCTGAGACAATTTCGTTTACTATAAAAATCATATACAAATATAGTAAAAGAGAATGCATGCACTTTACATGTTATGCATGCAAAAACACAGCATTGTTTAGCTGGTCGCAATTCATTAGCCCCCTCCACGCCACACCCCACCCCCTCCATACGACACTAACAAACATCTCACCCCCACCATAACAGTCTTGCAGTCCATTAATGTGACCACCACCAGGATTCAAAGTCAGTCTTATGTGAAATAAATGAACTGAGTGAGGGGCTTTTATGATCGGTTTAATGTAATTAAACTAGCAGGTCACAGGTAGGCGGACGTCCAATATTAGGCCAATTAGCTAGTTCGTGCCCTCCTTTGATGTGTAGGCCCCTTTGGGAGGATTTGGGGCATCTGTTGGGTCCAGACCAACTGCTTTCATTTGTACAGCTATGTCCAACAGATAATCCAAACATTCACACCTGGAACGGAAGAAAAGGTCTAATGAAGAGAAGGCAATATCTGGTTAATCATCACTGGATACAATCCTTTTCTCAACCATAATTCAAACTTTGGTCGGATTATTTACTCAATTAATTGCGCATACAATAAGTTTAATCATTCAAGCTACAGAAGTTTACTATAACCACATATTAAAAAAAGCCTGGATTTCTATGTTTAGATTGTTCCTGTATTCAACCAGGATATATATACAGCATCAAACATAGAAAGATTAATTGATTGATTGATTGAATGACTATTGATTGGTGTTTTGCGCCGGGTTTAAGGGTAGGTAAATGATATCAGTGTATACTAACGATGATTGACATAAGCACAACCAAGATGCGAAGCGTTTCCATAATGTTGGAAAGTCCATTTTCCTCTAGTGCTAATAAGCAAAGACAGGGTTGAATATATATGCAAAAACCTATTTATATTGGATCTTTGAGTGAGCACCTGAACAAGTTTACGTTAGTCAGTCCATCAGTGAGATTGAAGACTTTTACTGACATGATAACGGTCATAACCACAGAATAACACATTAAAATGATGCTATATTATTTATAGCATAGCCCGGGTCTTTCTTAAATGAAATTCAACCTTAGAATTAAAAAAAAAACTAATACTTTTTTTTATTATTTCTACGTGCATACACGTTGTGATAAAGTTAGATCATTAAAAAAGAGCCAATACAATCATAATGTCTCATAAATTTCCCCTATCTATCATACAGACTTCCTCTGGTACATAAGCGCGATGCACGCCACTTTTTATACGCTTCAGTCTGTTGTCCAGCTCGAAACCGTCCAGCGAGCGGCCATGGTGCCACTGACGCGCATGCGTGATTTCCCACGGTGTCTAACATGCGCGTTAAAGACATTGAGCAGGACGGCAGACCAAAGGGGATAAAAAGTGGCGTACATCGCGCTTACGTGCCAGAGGAAGCCTGTAAGGTAGAAAGGGGAAATTTATGAGACATTATGATTCGTATTGGCTCTTTTTTAATGACCTAACTGTACGGAAAGTGGCCCCCGCTTGCGCCAGATGTGTGCCGGATTTTTTACTCCGATGACTGGTAGGGGAAGCACTCACAGTCATGTAAACAGGGCTACCATGTTCCCTGCTTTCACCTGTGTTGTTCAGGCTGTTACCGATAAATATCAAAGGGAAGATTTCGGCGAAGGGGCGATAACTCACATAGTTTTGGCTTTTTTCCAGTTGTCTCCCCAAATATAGAATCCATGTCGTCGGACTAACACTGCCGGGCTCTCGGGGTAGTCCTTCATCGCTTGTGCCATTGCGTCCTAAACATGAATTTCATGACTGGAGTTTCACTGTTATGATTGGTATTTTACGCCGTGCTTATTTCACTTATATAACGACGGTTTATTACAACAATAATTGACACTAAGTAACACGACCAAGATATGAAGCGTTTCCTTAATGTTGCATTAAACACCAATCAAACAAACAAACCTTAATGTTGCAAAGTATTTTTTTCTCCAGTGCTTAGTAAAGACAGCATTTCTACTCTTCAAACAAACTGCCCTTAACCAGAGGGTTGACTGTAACTATACACTGCAATGGAAACGCAGCATGAGATGAAATGGCCTTAAGTGGTGGTAGTTAAAGTATTACAGGTGACGTGGTATCAAACACCAATGAAGACGATTATATGTGCGGTAAGCTTGGAAAGAAAGATGGCCGACTTACTTTAAGATCTGTCTCCTCGGCTGTATTCTCCACGATAGGTATCACCAAAACATCATCAAAGCTATAATTTACTCCTGGCCATAACAAAAAGTCGTGGGTTAATGTAAATTCTGGTATGAATGTACCAAATTCCTGCCTAAGTACTATAAAACATTGATTCTCAAAAAGACGGTACGTTAGCCAAGTTATTCAGTAGCTGGGGAGACGCACAACAAATTATTGACAGCATCTATTGTTGTTAACAATCTCTCCAATCTGGCTTCACACTGTCGACCATTGTTATTAGAGACAGGGGCAAAATGCCGACTCAGGTTTACAATTTTATATGGTTGATTGGACTCACCTGTTTTGTCGTTTTTGATTCCTTTAATCATCTCCTGGTAAGCTATTCGGAACTCTTTGCCTGGGTAAAGTAGAGTAGCCATGACAGCGTGTTTAGAATGACTGTGAATTACAGCGCCAGCACCTTTAACAGGACAGCAGTAACGAGTTTATTACAAACTAATAAATAGCAGTCTCCGGTGCAATACATTCATAGTTCGGCAAACATACACTATATAGTATTATACCTGTTGGCTGTTATGTTTTATGTGGAAAAACATATCCTCTAGGGGAAGAATGCGCTCTGGTTACAGATCTAACCTTGAATAGCGATCTAAGCATCAGGTGAATTGCGTTTACGGGTTCGAGTCCGTCCAGCGAACAACGGGTATAGTATTACTTGAAGCAATGTTAAAATACAATTAAATTAGATGACGTCACACCATGGTTTAGATATTCGTCTAATCCGGCATTAATTAGTGATCTGGTTTTTACCGCTGCCTTTGGAACACATTGGACCCAGTTCTTACCTCTCAATATGTATGCATTCATAAACAAAGGTGTACATTGACTCTTTTTAAACTTCTTATGTGGTGGAGGAATACATATATCTTCATCTTCTATAGTTTGTACGAAAAGGTCTTCGGCCTGAAACAACATATAAAACACCAAGGTTGCTTGTTAACAGAAAAAACGTTCAGTGCATGTTATATGACATACGATAGTAGAAAAAGCATGACCATTTCACTTAGTTAACATGTATTACTTCTCCTGTTAACCATATCCATCCTTATATTAACAGTGCATGTCGAGCATGTCTTGTCTGCACGGGGAAAGACATAGAGATATTTGGCTCACAGAATAGAATGCCAGACATTTGTCTTAAGAAATAGTTACTGGTTGCAACAAAGCTGACGTGCTACAGGTAGCATAATGGCATTATACAATTGTCCAATGAATAACTGCGATACAAAACATTAGGGTATTCGAATTTCCAATAATACATTTACATTTCAATCTATATGAAGAGTAAAACAAAATACGGTTGGATCAAAATAAAATGCATTAATCAAAATATTTAACATTATCACAAGTATTTGTCACAAGTCTATACATGTACATACTATATAAAGTATACTTTAATTTGTTTGTTCGTTTGAATGGGATTTGACAAAGTAGTCTAGGGTATTTCACTTATACGACGACCTCTCAGCCCGATGGGTAAGGGAATCCACCCTCCACACCACTGGCAACAAATAAAGACAAACAATAGGACACATTACAGATACACACATCTGGTGAACAGTAAATCGAAGCAGGTTGAGTTAAGAAGCTCACTCGGTACAACTAAGCCACGGCCGAGGCCAATGCACTTTGAAGGTCACATCATATTGTTTCATTCTTCTAACAAAAGTTAATTTGCCAAATTTAATTTATAAGCTATGTAATCTAGCATTAAGATAAGAACTGTATTCCATAACGTTTTATCAAGCAAATATTTTTTTCAAATGTACACTATAAATGCCAACAAAATCTTCATATATTATAAATGACAACACATTGCACATCACGCCCAACTAATCGATCTTTGTGTGTTTCTCTCGAGTTATCCACATGCTACAGAAATGGGTGTCCTATCTTTGGACAGTATTCTACCTATCAGCAGGTAAACAAACACGGAATCCCATTGTTTCTATGGGTGTGTATTCTAATATAATTCCACAGATTAAACTATACAACCAACCTGAATCCTCTCTTTCTGTACGCCAGACGGAGCTATATAAATTTTATCTCTACAAAAATAAATAAAATACGATTAATTACCGTCTGTGTATATTAATGCCCAATGGTATCTTATCTATTATATGTCTCTACAACACGCGTGTTTATTGTGATAGTAGGTAAACACCGAGCATGCAGTCTGCTATGCCACTAACAAATTTCGAAAAAACGTAAAAGTAGACTGACACTCAAGAAAAAACAAGAACTATTATACTTTCTGTGTCATGCTTAATAACGGTGGAAACCTACTTCGAAAAAACACCCCGAGATTACCAAAGCAGGGGAAAATAATAGTTAATGCGTGTCTGGTCCAGCTATATGCTTAAAAACCTTCCCTTAAAGATTTGCTGTGTTTGAAAAATCTCGGCGGTCTATGTCAAAGTCTAAGTAGGTTTCAACCGTTATTAAACAAGGAAAAGTGTGAAGTGACCATTGAACAATTCGTCGCCATACAAGTGAACTACCCTTGAGTACAACGTTCAAGTTAAACCCCAATCAAACAAACAAACCCCTGGGAACCATAACATATGGATAAAATGATGAACATACTCATACTTAATGCTGACTCCTCCACCAGTGCCGGTACACCAGCCGAGCTTATAAAAGTGTTTACAAAGCTCCGGAATCAACCGGCGAGGGTGGTCCTGTCAATATAAAACACATACTAATATACAATAAATTTAAAACAAACAAGATAGCGACTGCTATTCTATACATTTTCAATTCCCTAAGCTTTCGAACATGACTATGTTCATCTTCAGAATCAGAGGTAGATGGCAAAAGCAAGAAAAAACTATTTACAGAGGCATTATAAAGTACATGGACAATACAAACATTAGCATACAATTAGCATAACATATAACTTGATCAATGTTACATACCGGACAATACAAACATTAGCATACAATTAGCATAACATAACTTGAGCAATGTTACATACCGGCTTACTGTACAATAATAATAGAGCTGTGTTGTGTTAAACATTAAACAATAGAGGTATAGAAGACTGAGCATTGTTTAAGTTGGGCCTTTTGTTTGCTATATGAATAAATTCTTTTATTCTCAACTGGAAATCTAAGGTGGCAGTGTCTATTATTTTTCCATGTAAATTTACTGGAGGAGTGACCTGTTATCAGGCTGTGGTCACCTAGAGCTGAATTTTTGTAGTGTTTAGATGTAATATTGTGTTCTAATA
>JARFOD010092652.1:0-17587 GCA_031763545.1 Mopalia muscosa | reverse complement strand
TGAATTCATTATCTTTCTTCGGAGTTGTTACTATACTTTACTATGTTAAACTCCTCAGTGGTAGTCATAATAAATGTCTAGGTATCCAGTTCGTTTAAATTGCACAAATTTTGCAAATCAATTGAGATGATCCCTGGTTAGAAATTGGTTGAATATCGATTGTACAATCTATTACTGCTCTCTGTTGCAATAAAATACATCTTCAATTAAAAATCAACAGTTAGCTTAAATTGCATTTACTTACTTTATCAAAATGAACTCGCTTGATTAAATTAGTGGACCCTTATATAAATAAAAAGCTATGGATTTGTACAAACAGCTGGATTTAATTTCGCTGTGGTAGATAGCTGTTGTAAAAACAATCAACTAAACATAATACGTTAAAGCATGACGACCATCTGTTTATCTATTAATTATTTCATATTTGTTTAATGATTGAATGCTTTTTCTATTTTAATGAGTTTTCTTTTTTTGCAGTGTAAAATCCTCCATGGGTTTGAACAATGTTTAGAAATAAATCAGTTTGCAGCATCATAGAGGTACACAAATATTAGTTGATACCAAGCCAAATTTGCTTTATCGTCAGCACACATTGCACTCTTAGGATGCCATAATTCATTCAGTTATATACACTGAGCATTATCGGTTTATACTTCGTTATCCCAAGAGGCTTATAGATCAAGCAAACCTTAACAACTTCTGTTTTTCCGATGAACAGTCGCTGATGCTTGAAAGAGCGAGCACAGAAAAATATTAACTAGCCGGGTTGACACCCTGCATTAGTATTAACGGTTTCCATTCTGTCATGAACGTGCGGCTTACTTTCCAAGAACTCTGTTAGTTGTGATATCCAATTTTATATCATGACGTATTGTTTATTATGCATTGTTCCTTCTTTAGATATATTGTAAAACCGGGAGACACCTCGTAAAACCACTCGGCGATGGCCAAGGGCACATCGTGTTCATCAAACAAGCGACAGCTAATTAAATGCAATAGGCAAAAACACTGTTAATCAAGTATACACTTTTGTTTTTAAACAAGCTATTTGTATAGTTCCTTCTCAAAAGCGTGCGCAAGACGGTGGAAGTGTGATCTTGTTTTAAAGACCTTTCCAAGTTGTCACTGCTATTGAAGCAAGTGTTTATTGATTTGAATCTACATAGATACTCTCCGTCAACAGCATACTTTTGTTTCACGTTAGAATGATCGATTGCTTAGTGTTTTACGCCATATTCAGCGGTATTTCAGCTATGCTGTGGCGTGAACATTCTGTCGATTTTCGATATCAGAGATAATTCCAATCTGAAGCACCCTAGACAGAAAACCACAAAAGAGAAACAAAACGAACCGAACAGGACATACATCAGTGTTAAAAATATAGGTCAATATATTACACAGTTTAAATTGGGATCTAAAAATTGTAAATATTCTGTTTAAAACTTTGTTTAGAGCTATTTACAATAGTTTATGCAAATTAACATCACGATAAAGACCAATCTGTTTAAACAGCTCCAACGACAACTTCGCCAGCAATGTTGTCCCCTTGGCATTGACCATCCAAAGAAAAACAAATTGAACTGAAAAATAAATGCTAAAATATTTTATACAGTTTACAGATCTTAAAGGTCGACGTGTTCAAGCTTTTCTGGAAGTTGGAACATCTTTCGTAGCAAATTATGTGTTTCAAACATAGTACTACACCTGAAATTATCAAACTAATCCTGACAGAAACGATGTATCAAAAGATTGAGACGACCCAAATCAGAATACCGCTAATGAAACCAAAAAAAAAAAACTGATCAGAAAATCCAGTCGACTCTACCAACAGTTTTTAGTCTCGATAGGATTTCATATAGTGATCGTTTTTCATTCAGCGATCTCTAACTAGGCCATCCATCAACAGCAAGACGGGACTGAACGTCAGGCGTTCCTTTGTGAAGAGAAAGCAAAACGAAATGATAAAAGCCATTAGTTGTCGCATAAACATGTGTGTGCAATTAAATGCAAACTAAATTTAAAGGTATAAGTTTAAAACATACTATACGGATGAATTGATTGGTGTTTAACGTCGTAGTCAAGGGTATTTCACTTATGTGACGACATACGGAAACATCGGATTCCAATCAGCAACAAAATTGTCGTGAATCCAATAAGCGTTTCGGGGTTATATCGGCAAAACTAGAGGAAAACTGCATGGATTTCATAACCAATCTCCTTTAAAAAGAGGCTGGAATCATAATATTTACAAGTTGAAAATGCACTCGAAGTAGAGGAAAAATTGAAGGAATAGCTCGGCATGTAATGGCAAATTTGTCATTGGAATTCAAAGACGGCATGTTATAGTTCCGGAAAAGCCTGCTCTCAAAGACAAACACTTTGTTGTTACTGAAGAACTAATCCCTGGGGATCCGTAAAAAGAATTCATTAATTGAAGTACCGGTAATGGACAAATTATATAATGAGGGACGGAATGTTCGATATTATACTCTTATGGCCGCCTGTATGTTCTTGTCTTAAGGAAAACATGAATAAAGTGAACTAAGTCGTTCTGTTTTCATTATATCAACCCAATCTGTATTACTTAATCTCGTTTCTGTGCATGTAAACGTTATGTTTATCAGGACAATTCGCCACCGGAGAGAGTTATTATTCCCTTGATCTAATGTATAATGTTACTTACAATATGTTTTCCTGTCAGAAATGCTAAGGGCAGTATCAAATGAAATATTTCAAACTCTTATCCAACCGGGTCATGCGGGTGGATTGATTCACGAGAAACAAATAAGCCTTTTCCTCTCCCAGGACATCAACCATTATACGCTTTTCCAATGGCCAACATTGCAAATAAATTTATAAAATTGAATGAATTAATGTAACAACAACAACAAAAAAAACAGAACAACAGTGCTATGTGGAATACTACGAGTTCTAACAGTCTGCCTTTTATTTGTGCTTTGCAAATGTACTGCCGGTGTCGGAAGGACTAATATACCTCTTATCTGTTTTAATGAAAGTGCTTTCCATGGCGACAAGTAATAGTCCACCCAAAGCTCAATGAAAATTTTTCGTGTATCGCTCATGAAGAAGCTTTTACATTTAATATCTAAACCAGTATAATATATTGCCATCTGTTACTATCGCGTATACAATACAAACCTGGTTAAAGTACTTCCTATGCTATACCGAGTATGAAAGAATTAACAGAATTACTGTTACAGATATCACCTGTCTCTATATACGCTGTTTATATTATTATCCCCTCAAAACTTATTGTTGTTTGCCTTTTTTGTGTTGTACAATCAAATCGCTTGAAGCAGTTGTTTTTTTTATCTATCACCACAAGTCTAAATCTATTAACTAGAAGTATGCAACTGCCATATAGTAATGTCCACGGCATTGCAAACCATCAAGAATCGGTGACGTCACATTGCAGATATGTGTCTTTACTTGTGAGGAACTCTGGGTATTTTCGTCTCTTATCAATCACTGCGCATAGCATTTGTGTTCGTTCGGACGACTGATTTAATATTTTTGTGTCATATGATGCGTTATATCAGGAGGCTTGGTACCAAATGCCGGTTAGCTAACCTATATGGCAGTCGCATACTTCGAGTATATAACGTTTATTATTTATTTGGACACGTTAATGGATCCCTACTTTATTCAGCTGTCTGTGTTATGATGCTGGCATCTCAGATGAACAACGGTCAAGTAAATATTGAACCTTTAGGAAAACTTCCCAACCTAATCTTTTTATACATATTCCGTATCCTTCCTCTGTCTCTTACCTTAGCTGTTTTCACAATAATAATGAACACTATTTCAAGCCAGTAAACCTGAATCCTAGCAGTATTAAAAAATAATTCACAGCCGATATCATACATGAAGTAAAATACTGTATTAACCTTGTAAACCAGTTATTTGGCTCTGCAGACCAGCTCAATGAAAAGCTCAATCGTCAAATGTCTTATTCAATCAGTTATCATTTCTCCCCCTCAATGTTTTCTGCATTACCAAATATTTGCATGAAATCCTCAGCTTTTTGATTGGTATCTAATACCAATTTCAGATTCTTTTTTTATCGATAGATGGTTTAACCTGCCTTCCAAATGGTTCCATACGGTTCCTGACAATGACGCGTGTTCTGTATGTCGCATTGGAAAACTTGGCGGAGGTGGTTAAACTTTATGTAAGGGATACAAGCAAATCGTGCCGTGTAATGAATGACCTATCAGGTATTTAATAATATGGCATCTTTGAAACTCTTTGCCAGACGTTTCCTTTCAAATAGAGAGCTATCTTGTCGGAATCAATTACAAACCCTCGGGCCTCGATGGTATACAGATTATCACATCACCCTTCCTAAGTGTGGTGTGGTTGGTCTGTCTCCGATATCTGGTAGTAGACACGTCTCCAGTAGTGGACAGACTCCTTTCTGCAACCCTACTATGACCGGAAACCTAATGGGCAATGGATAGGTAAGAAACTGCACAATAAAAAAATAACCATCATCTAGTATGACAATTACATAACTAGCAGTCTGCATTACAGACTTGAATTATTAAACCCAACTCACCATAAATACAGAAGGGAAATTTATCAGCATTCCAACAACCTACATACTTTTAGACTATCATACATACATTTATAGTCATTTAATTGAATGGTCAGTCACAATACCTAGTAATACACACCAAACCAAGATAAAGGAGTTATTTGGCAGCCGTATGCTTATTTATAAACGACGACTCTGAATGAGCCTACTTGCAATCGTGTCACCACTGTGCCGTACAAAATCAGTCAAGAAAACTTGATTGTTAAAGGTTAGCTCCAACACATCTGTCGGTTTATGACAGCACGTCAGTCTAAGACACAAGGTACTTGGGCAACACATCATCACGGGACGGCAGTACAATTGAAAAAGGCCTAAACACCTCCCTTGACCTCGCTATACAGCATTGCTGTGGTGTACACATACAGAACATAAAAGAACTACCAACTACAAGGCTTTTTTTGTACCCATTGACTATTTGCTTATTTTGCTACATATATATATTATCCCAGCGTTATTATATAACAATACTCTCGTCACTTCTAATACGTGACAGTTCGCAGTAGAAATTTAACATGCTGTAGCCATGCCGTAGCGCGGTTCCATGTCGAGCGTACGGTGGCCTTTTTCAGGCGTTTTTAAAGCATTTGACAGACGCCATAGGGCAGTCCTGATGCGACCCTACTGTGAACGTACAATATTCTTGCGGTATGAGGCACACGTTGCAGACAACGCACAAACCTACACACAGCTCCCGTAAGCTCGTCACACCATTCGTTTTGACCCAGTGTCAGTCTGCGCTGTCCGCGGAGCAGGCATACTTCTAAATACGCTATGTGTCTACCTCAACATAACGGATTGCTACTATGTGGGAACGTGCTACGACGGCTACATTGCTATTGGTCGCAGATAATTTCAGCCACACTGCCTTCAGGGCCAATGTGACTGAGGCATCGCTTCCTTTTCTTCAGAAACAACTGATGCATCAGTTTCGAAACTGGTTTATAGCAAATCGTTTATCCCTTCACGTATTGAAAAAACAATGCCATGATTATATTCCCAAATAAAAAAAGTGTCAGTATACTTCCACTTTTCCTTTGCGACACCGTTAACATATGCTACTGAAATTAAATGTGTAGTTATTATTGTCAGTAGTAAGCAGTCATGGACATCTCACGTCAACTCTATGCAGTGTATGTAGAACAAAAACTATGTCAAATCATAGGCCTGCTCAAACACATTCCTAAATCTGTTAATAAATAAAATAGCCATACTCTATAACTACTTTATAATATTATCTTCAATTATGGCATAGCTCTTTGAGGTGGAACATCTAAAACCATTATAATCACATTAGTCTCCTTCAGATGCGCGCAGGTCGTATCATATCGTTCTCGCATCGCCTCCAGCATACTGATCCTTTATTTCAATCGCTCAATATCTTACCATTAAGTCTGTTGCATTTATGCTGCATATTTCGTCATTACTCATAGGTTTATATATCATCCATGTTTATTAACTTCGAATTTAATCAGTTCTTTATATCACGAGTCTCCATTTAAACTAGGACAATAAGCCTATATCTCCATAGACCGTTGTCTCAATCACATGTGTCATCACGTTTTATTAAAATATCTGGGTCTAGAGAATACGACAAATTATATTGATCTCAAATCTATTAATTCCATCTCTTAGCCCAATGGAGTTTAACGCTTTATTAATTATCCAGCTCAATGGCACATGCGGGCTTGTAAATGAACAAATATTAGAATTTCCACTGACGTATTCTTTAAACGTATTCTTTAAACTTGATTTAGGCCCGGGATCGTGGTTTAGTGATTAGCAAGTGCGCTTATTAAAGCTTACGTGGATGTACCGTTCACAGGATTGAGACCGTTTGTAGACCCTAAGATATATGAGTGAGTCACACGATGTGCCTCTGGCAATCGCGGTTTGGTTTTTATGAGGGTTTCCGCCGTAATTAGGCACGGAACAGTGTGAAGTGGACAATCCGTCATCCTATAAGTGAAATACTCTTGAGTACGACTTAAAACCTCATTCAAACAAACAAACAAAACTAGACTTGGCTTAAGTTAGGTTACCCCTCTTCGATGTGTATGGATATGGCTCTTGATGAAAATAACATTAAAATTGACCTTCATTTTTTGTTTGTTCGGTGAGAGTACTCTCGAATAAATAATACTCGTTTAACGATCCAATCAACACCGTATGTTAGCTCAACAAAGTTGTTTCTCAGGAGCTAGTTAAAACGACATGGGCTTCACATACGCCATAATCAAATGCATTCTTGAAAAGCCAACATTGCATGATACAATTGATTTCCTTGGTAGTTACCTTGATCTTGCCATACTCGGATAAAAACTTATTTTGTCAGTGTCTTTAACACAGGGATTTGTATACAGATCTAGCCTCTGCTAAATTAATGTAGGACTGGAGCGTTTTAATTCGTTTCCACGATCTTTTGATGTAGCTAAGACTTTGTGATTGAATCATTGTTTACCGATTTGGAAAAGCACAGTCTAACTTAAACCAAATACAAAAATCGAATGAATAATTGATGATTAAACTTATTTGTCTGGTCGTATTTTATCCTTAGGGAATTACTTTCCGTAAATAAACCTTGAACCCAAATCTATAACGGCTCTGCAATAACTGTTGATCGTACTATTTGTAACAGTGACTAAGCTTCTATGGCAGCTATTTGGCTTTTTGGGAGGCGTCTTCCATAAATGTGAACTTAAGCTCTTGAGCTCTGCTTTACTTAACGCGCTAGGCTTTGGTTAAGATGATTTTTTATGCCGGATTCATTGGTATTTCACGTACATAAAGGCTGTATATTCATTCCAGTAGTAATCATACTAGCACAACCATTAAATGTAAAACGTTTTATTAACGGTGAACAGTTGGTCTACCCCCGGTGCTAAGTAAAACAATATGACTCTTCTTCAATCAAACTAGCATGGACCAGAGGGTTAGTGACCCTTACAAATAAATCATATAGGCTTTTGAACAAATCCTTAGGGATTTTCTATACTATTTTCTATACTATACTATTTTATAATTACCATATAGAATCCTATCAGATTTTTCTGTAAAGGTAAAATATATTACATTAAATCGCACGATATTTGTACCAAGTTTTCACTTTAACAGTATAGAAACAGCTTAGAAATGATCGTCAACTTTCTGCCTTTGTTGGTTCTTCATATTATCGAATTCCCAGAAAATGTTTGTTTCAACAAATAAAATACGCAATTAACTCATTTACAGCAAGGATTAATGTAAAATTATGTTCTGATGAAAGGAAACGACAAAGAAAACATCAAATTGGCCCGAATAAAGAGCATGTAGTCAGTAGTTATGAAAAATGTAAGTGTATATATGGGGTCTGTAACCCTGCGAGACCTAATTTGATAACTGAGTTGGTAACTGATATGTATATGCTGGACTTCCCATGCCATATTGCTTCTTTTGTTGACAATATTCTACAAATATTCACAACAATCGGTACCAAACAGTATATGTTAATACGTTAACAAAACAAAATCATGACATGGCTTTTGTGAATATTTATTGAAAAATATCCTCTGTTATAGAACGAAAATCGATATAGCATGCATGTGAGCAGCAGATGTGCAACATGATTCTTTTTCGACTAATTTATGCAAATTTCTACCTAAATTATGCAAATTAGTTGTCTCCCGTCTAACATAACTTGTCCGGACCATAGATCAGTTACTGTTTAACATATGACTTTGAAACTTTCATAGAACATTATTCACAATATGGACATGTGCATACATTCAAGTAATCTATGATTGCTTCTTTTCTAGTTGAATCAGTCATTGAGTGTGTTAACCAATTAAGCATTTTGCATCAAAAAACAAAGGAAACTCACCTATGTATGTTTAAAATCTCGTTTGAGGTCTGTACAGGCATTAAGCTACTTGTGTGTTCAGTACACTGGTGGGAAATTGTAATGCAACTTCACTCATTCTCTGGAAATTTTAGAAAATTCCAGCCATGTTGGTAGGCAAAATGAATTTATTCAAGAGGATATTTCACTGATTTTAAACATCTTCTAGTCATCAGATCAAAATATATCTCCTAGCCAAGTAAATCAACTAAGTAATAGTTCAGTTTTCTTCGTTTTCAATAGGTGAAACAAAAACTGTATCAGCAAGTCACAGATTGCAATCGAAGATTATGTGGAGGAGCAGTGCCACCTGGAGGTGAATATATAAATCTAGATTAGAAAAACTCATTATTACCTTGAAAAAAGTTCTCCGTTTAATTTTCCAGTAAAGTGAGCATATTAAATATCTTTGTTCTATTCACTTGTACAATATTTAAATGTGTTATTTTTGTGGACATGTTGAAGATGACATTAGATATCAAATAATTGAGCTTGCAAAGAGGGTTTGTATGGTTTTGGAAAAGTTGGAAAGTTTTGAAAATTTGATAGTTAGTGGGTTTTCCAGGGCCTTGAAAGTCTTGAAAAACAATATTTTTTCAAGAGCTATTGAAAAGTTATGGGAATTAATTGGTTTGCTATCAAAAATGAAATAGTGAAAACAGAAAAAAAATGTTTTGTAGCCAGTGGTGAAAATTAAAGATATGCATGAAGTATTGTTCAGCGTCCAGTTTTCTATACTTTGCTAAAAGCGCCTTTTTGACACACATCTGTTCTTAATCAGGCTTTCTCAATCTTCCCTGTTTACTTATTCACAGGGATAGATAGAAGTCAAAATCATGACAACTAAATTTTTTTCCAAATTGATTATGTTACAGACTCTCCAGTTGTGGAGATGTGTTGTTTTTTTCCCCCTTTTAATTAGTTTTGAGAGCTTTTTTTAAAAGTAAATTATTATTTTAGAACATTATTTATTTTGGTCCGATAAAATTGTCAGAATTCCTGAAACATATTTTGATACAACTTAAATTACCAGTGAAGACCTACCTAAAAACTAATTGGAATTTGTTATATTTTTGTAATGCAAAAATAAATTTAGGCTACATAGCTATTTTATCATTAATATGCATTTGAATTCATGTGTAAAAAAAAACGTAGTTTTCACCTTACTCTTTCAACCATTGTGGGTAATTAATCTGACAAGTTATTTAAGAAAAAAAACTGATATTTAAAAAAAAAGCTTGTAAATGCCGTTCTCCAGAAATCAATTATGCTCTGATATACATAATTTTGTTACCTAAACAACAACAACGCCTTTACGTTTGCTGAAGTACATTGGTGTTCAAATTCGACAATTAGCCACATGAATCATTGCAAAAAAACTCTCCCTGTCAGTTCTTCACAGATAATGACAAATTTTAACTTTGAGCCTTTCAACAGTGTCAGAGGGCCTGCGGCCGTGGCTCAGTGGTAGCGAGCGCGCTTCCTGAACTGAACATGCTTCGATTTACCATTCACGGTTCAAGTCCGTCTTTCGACCATCAGGTATATGAGCGAGTCACATGTTGTGGCTCGGGCAATCACGGGGGTGGTTTTTACAAGGTTTCTCCCCCCGGTTTTCCACCGTAATAAGGCTGTGTACAGTGTGAAGTGGACAATCCGTCGTCATATAAATGAAATACCCTTGAGTACGACGTTAAACACCAATAAAAAAAAAAACAAATCCAAAAAGGAATACCAAATATGGTACATTAGCTATCGGTATTTTAAACTGTGCATCCCTGTTAAACAAATTATTTGCTGTATGAACTTATCGTAAATAATTAAGATATGTGTGTAAGAGAGAAACAGTATATACCTGTGATATCCAATTTGCTAATGCCAATTTCTCTGTATTGGTAAAGATAGGAGCTGTTATAGTGATCAGTGAGTGTACATGAAAACGGATTGGAATCTGGTATTGAATGTAGAAGACCACGTATGTTTATGTGTATTCAACATTAGCCAGATGCTGTAGTCTTCACAGATGTGACACATTAATTCGACATGGGAAATCACTCTACTTCACCATTCTTTGCCCTGTCAGAATCGCCAATAGTGGTAGCGCAATCGACATTCTATGAACATCAAGACGTTATTATTTGATGCATGAAACTGTATTTAATGGCATACATACGATGGCGTTATCGTTTTTTTTCCAATATATACGTAACAGGTAATTGTGCTTAATCAATAAGTTTTTGTTGACTGGAAGAATTTGAGATTTCGGCTCTGATGTTGTGTTACGCCGGGCGGGACACGTGTATCTTCTCTTTGCCCTGTCAGTTTCTCTTGAAATTTGTTTTATGAAGGATTATGCCGTGAGACTTATATAAGCCTTGTCAGTTTTATAATATTGAATACGGTGTTAAGCGTAAAGCAGACAGACTACGCAGTTCTTTTAATCATATAATAGAATAAATAATGTTTAACACCAAAAGCGTGTGATTATTATAATTTCGGAAATAACGGCTAATTTTCCATTTTGATTTTTTAAACTTTATTATAAATCTGTTCTCGTTATTATGAGCTCAATATGTATAAGGCGGTCTAACTGTTATCCACTGCTTCTCAAGCCTCAATCTGTCTGCCTTACATGTAGATTGTGTTGACATTTGTGCTATTGCCTTGTCTCAGGAAACGGAAGAACCACTAGAACATGCTAAAACTATAAGTCAAGACCCTTCTCGAGGCTATCAGTGCCCTTTTGGCTGATCATCTTCTTGATTTGTTCGACTTCATACTAAATACTCTCTGTATATTATTCAGACAGTGGTAAAATAAATGGTGGGCGATTTTTTCAGCATATACTTGTATTTTAAAACCCTAACATTCTCCAGCAAGACTACAATAGAAGATCTTCAAATCGATTGATTGACTAATTGATATTTTATGTCAAACTCAAGTGTATTTCAGTTATATGGAGGCGATATATTCCAATAATAATTGACACGAGCAAACCATAAAATGTTAAATGTTGGAAAATTTACTTTTCGGTGTTGCTTATAGTAAAGACAGAATTGCTCGACTTAAAACAAGCTGCCTTTAGCCAGCAGGCACAAAAGTAATGAAATTCAAGCTAGCTTATTCAATATATTTCAGAGCAGGAAGATAACTGAAGCCTCAAATCAGAGATTCGTTAAAAACTATTAAGATTGCACAGAAGCCTACACAAGCAGTTATGTTTACTTCAGTCATGGAAATTGTGTTGGTGTGAGTTATATTCACCGGATAGGCATAACTTTACTGTGTTAAAATATTATAACACACATGCCCAGTTCTGTGATTTATCTGAGAGAATAGTATTTCGCAGTTTGTTTAATACAGGCGTACAATGATGTCTAACGGGATAAACAGCTATGGTCACTTAGACTAGACTCTCTGATGCAAATTAAATTATGGGAGTTTTCACTAGACAGAGCTCAACGGGACGTGAACGGGTCAACATACAAATTTCTTTCCAAGCCGGATAGACGCGGTCCATTGCCTGAAAGTCTACTTGTTCTTGATTGACAAGCAGCCACTTCGGTGGCTGGTTTATATCTAAGACTCCAATTCCATGCTACTGTATGAATCGTATTGACTTTGGATCTTAAGCGTTCGCATCAGATCGATGCAGACGTGATGATAACCCTTAAATAGTATACAGAGTTAGGACATTAAATAGTTTGATATATGAGCAAAACAATCAATCCCTTCAACAGAAACACAGAATATTAAAACGACATCAGACAAGATATCCTGCATATTTTGTGACGTCAACAGTCAATGATGTTAAGATATCGGAGATATTTTTTAATGAAATATGCATTAAAGTCGAGGCCCCGGTAAAACTAAGTCAATAATGAAAATCATTGATTTCACCAAAGAATCAAACGCTTCCGCATTTCGAATATTCATAGCCTTGTTTCGGTTGTGGCCTATAAAATACATTAGAATTAGTGATTAGCTGGCCTTTTCCGTTCTGTATAATCTGTTTTATCTAATATCTGTTTTTTTTCAACAATACTATTTTCCTTTCCTTGCCTTTGGAAAATTGCTGGATGAAGAAATGTAGTTTACAGCCGACTTTAAAAATGGGCCCATAATACCAAGGTTTATTTTAATCAACAGTAAAGGGTGTTTGATTTTACGCACGGCATCATCCTGGTGTGGGCCTGCGGCCGTGGCTTAGTGGAAGCCAGTGCGCTTTCCTACTCCAATGCGCTGTTTATCGGATCGAATCCGTCAGTCGATCACCAGCTAAACGAGTGACACGGCGTGGAGTGCTTTTTACAAGGTTTCCTCTCGGTTTTCCATCGTAATTAGACATGGAACAGTCTGAAGTGGACAATCTGTCGTCATACACGTGAGTACGACGTTAAACCACAATCAAACAAACAAACAAGCTTCTTGATGTGGTAACTAAATGGTAATAAAAAATTAGAAAACATCGTATTGCAAAGATACATTTCCAGTATTTTCGGTGAAATTATTTGAACTATACCTGTCTCTTTAAGTGTTAATGTGACATCTTTCTGGGCATAAAAAGCGAGATACATCCATGTTTTAACGACCAAAAGGAATATTAAGATTTGATTAGATGGATAGATAAAGCCACGAAGGCTATTGAGCACAATTTCTTTTTAGATCTTCATCTGATTTGATTACAGAGGGAAACACTGTTTGAACTGCTTACGCTGCAGCTAAATCGGGGTTTTCCTGAGAAATTCCACCAGAGCTATGAACAATTCAGGATGAATATTAGCCTAATGGGGACAAATTTTAGAGGATAGTGAAATCTTTAACCGAGTTAACTCCAGAGGAGGAAATGTGATTAGGTGGCTGAACTGTGTTGTCCCACCGGATCAAACGCTGGTCTCGGTAGATTTAATGTCAATATCCAATCAATGGAACCAACGATTAATAAAAACCTTAACTTCCGTCCAGATACGGCCATATCCAACATGCCCGTGTTACTGATATGGGAGTCAATACAAATTATCCTTCTTTCAGTATCTTTCTTTGTTAAGAAATGGCACCAGGTTGAATTTCATACAAATGAATTTTGAATCGGTTTTTGGGCTGAGTAGAGGTAACATCACCAGATAATGTTTTCGGACATTTTAATTTGTTAATAATTTGTCTTCATAGGAATTTATCTGAAAATGGAAATTGATAAAAACTATCAAATAATTGTGAACAAAATATTAGAAGACGAAATCCAAACAAAATTCGACATGTCCCTAATGCATGATGCAATAATCAATCATTATCCAACGAGATTCCGTTTAGGTTCTCATATCTATGGAGCAACTATCTACATTTTCATAAAATCTAAAAACGTACGAGAGTATTACTAACAAAATAACAGATGTTATGAAATAACTAGCTGTTCATTTTGATGTCGGTTTAAATTGTGACAAGTCATACAGATCTGTGTTTAGCGCATTCTTATTACATATTATCACATTATTCTTTTCCTTTGATAACAACAAAATAGAAATACAGGTTTTTTTAGAAACGTTACGGAATCTCCGACACAGGAAATCTATGTGGTGTCATATAAGACAATACTGAAAACTAGAATTCAGGAATATGATTAAGCATGTTCTTCTTTTTTAACCTGCTCCTATCAGATAGGTCAAACAATCGAACACCAACAGTCGCTTACTCGGTACGTTCAAAATCAGGAGAATGAATGTGTTTATCATGGAAGAGGTCAGCATTTCATAGTTACTCTAACACAGATTAAGGATTTAGAATGTGAGAGTGTATCCGATGGTTTTATCTCCCCATGCTAGAACAGTTGTTATTCTGAATACATCATGTATATGGATAACTAGTTTGATTAAAGTGGACTCCCGAGCTTCTTATTTAAAATTACAGCTATCAAATAATTGTCAACGGTGTACCGTTTGATAGCGCTTAAGGGCTTGTATCCGTGAATTGCTGACGAAAATTGATGCTAACAAATAATACTTACAACCGAAATAAAAACTTACATGAATTCAAGTGGGGATGTTTTTAACATTCTTCAGTAGTGGTATAGAGTTTTCAAGATAATGGATGTATTCAAAGATAATAACCCACTTCATTTATACAAACAGCCCCCTACTATAACGTGTCATACTCAAAATCCCAAATTGAAATGCTTTACCCAATAAAGTTAAACTCATCCAAGATCAATCTGAATTTAAAAAGCAGATAGAGCTCCGCCCCTCCGCTCCCATTCGCTATTTCCATGGAAAGAGATGAATGGATGAAGCAATCTGAATGATGACCTTTTCAATAATTACCTCACTGATTTTCTAGGGTGTTCCAGTGGCTACCATTTTGAATCAGCCGATCATTTGCTACTCAATTCAACTGTAAGAAATACATTTACGCTAGACAGTGCCTGTTTAATAATTGTTGCCAGTGTACATACACTGACGATATCTCAACGACTTTTCTGCTACCTGGTTCTTCTGAAATGTTTAACGATCAGAATGTAAATATCATGAACGCCATAGAATGCAAATATATGTCAATTTATAATTTCTACAAAAGGATTAATTCGATTTGCACTTGCATACGTAATGTATCTGGGCAGATCGGATGCTAGACGGACACCCCTGACCTCCATTGCCCGTCGTTCTACTTTCATTTTGTACATTTTATTACCTGCCATTCATACTAATGTCGGAATTACGTACACGCTGTAAGCCAAGGGCTAATTGTGTATAGCTATTATACAATACACATTTTTTAAAAAACAAAAAAATATATCTTAGAGCAATCCTTTATCACCTAGAAAGAAACAAAAATCCGTAAGAAACAGCTATCTCAATTTGATCGATTGTCCAGATAAAAAAATCGATTATATTAACTCGCAAGACATATTACAGTCGTGAAGTCACACACTCCTAATAAATCCATTGCCATGCATATCATCTTCATAAGAATAAGATTAATCCACACAGGGACATTTGTAACAATACAGCAGGTTTTGTTCCGAATCTTTGTGTCATGTGACCAAAAGCAAAACATATCGGGACATACCCTGTATCGACTCGCACAACGTGTAGTGAGATGATGAAAACGATGCGGCTGAACGAAATAGTACCAGTTGAGAGTGATATCATATATCACATTGACACGGGCTAACTATATACGACCACAATCGTCTAGTTAGGTCTAGACACCAAGGAGTTACGTTATTTGATGTCTCCATGTCTTCTCGACCAGCTTCCGTAATGAAAGGATGGTTTGATACAATTGGGTCACATTGTACGATGTTTGTCTATGCCTTCTCCCGAACACTGACACATACTCTATATATAACCTGTCCAATATACCGTTTTGGGTGGATATTTTTAATACAGAAACAAACAAATTGGCTTGCCTCCACTGGGATGCTATGGCTATAACAATATGTTATATCTACAGTGTGGTAAGAATGTGATGATGGTTTAATGTTTGTTGTCAAGCAAGGTACACAATATGTTCAATGTTAACACTGATAACTAAAGCATCCGGTTTTGATCCCCACATGGACATGTAGCATGCAAACTCTTTTCTTTATTTTGGTAAAAGCATGTATACTTATTAAAACACTAGACTTAGGTTGGTTGGCTGAAAACAACAAAAATGGAATAAAATTATTATCCACGAACAACTGCTTTATTAGTTCGGCCAACTTCTACGGTGATACTTTTTGTTATTGAGGTGTGACTGGTTCTCGTTTCTTGAAACTTGGACCGTGCGCATTCTGTTTCTTTTTTTTTTTTCAAAACCGTTTATGTTTGCCTTGGCTTATGTTACCTTATCACGGGCTGACAGTATTTTGTGCGATTTCTTCACATTATAGAGACATCGAAATCCCAGTTTGATAACGCTGATCAAGGAGTAAAGCAGTTCGGCATCAAACTACATTTTTTCCAAACAATTTCAAATAAAGTTGTATTGACCGTGGTTAATACTCAGCTGAATGATCTATAACGGTAAATTTCTTAGTTAAGAGCTACAGACATTTAGAACCTTCCAGACGACTCGGTAAACCGGCTGACGTGTTAAAGTGTCAAGGTCAGGTTTAGGGTTAGGTTTGATTTAGGATTAAGTTATGTGTAAGGTTTAGTATTAACCCAACCCAGGACTAAGTATTTATGTTGCTTTACATGACGGATATGCCCTATTTCCCATAAACATAGCTATATCTCTCTCTGAGACTTAACATATGTGTCGGAGACTATATGCCCTCTTGACAAATATCAGCTAAATTAAGTTAAGCATTTCTATTATAATGTTGTCGACGTTTGTCGGTCCTTTATAAAAACAAACCCTTTTGTACAGGCCAAGTAGCTAGTCGCGCAGTTTCAAGTGGAACAAAATTTACAAACTGGAAAAATTCTTCTATTCCGGGCTCGGTCGACAGCAGTCTGAGACTCAGTACGGCTCGTTGGGCACAGATTAACATGGTAAAGAGCTAAGTCTGATGGATCTGTCTGGCTATTTGACAACTTTAGTCTTAATTTCTGGGTAAACGATAAGCCCCCAGGTTTGTCTCCAGACGGTTGACAGTGAGAGTAAATGTTACGGCTCAGTGTAGAAACAGAGACAGCTGGTCTTCATCTTGTACGATGCCGGCCCATCGGACAGTATTTTGGCTTCATCACTAGTTCAGAAACAATCTTAAACCGGTATTAGAATATACTATCTTTCTATATAACAACACACTTTAACCACAAACTGAAATAAGAGAACTGTCATATGGGTATGGGGTGCAGGTACACAGAACGTAGGAACGGATACACTGACTATATACCTGGATTAAGGTAAAAAAGAAAATCATTCGGGAGCACTGGTACGAGTCGTTAAGACAATGTCCCGAGCTGTAAATTACGTTTAAGTGCTACTGCGAGAGGAAAATACCATTCGACAACTGATCGCTTATCGAGGGAATCGAGTTTGTAGCCTTTATTATGCCCAATGGTCAGTCATCCCACGAGTTGTGATCAAGATTTCTCGAATGCAGCACTAGACTGCAAGTAGACTCTTGTTTATTTCTTATCTCTTCAGTCGTATCAGTATGGAAAACA
>JARFOD010092642.1:0-17588 GCA_031763545.1 Mopalia muscosa | reverse complement strand
CAATAAACGAAACCCAACAGCCTAAATTTGGATAACTTTGTAAAAAGTTTACATTAACTGCACCCCATGTGCTTTGATTTGCCCCGATAATGACCGGATTAACTCTTTGTCTTGATGAAGACATTTCGATAGATTTCTAACAGCACCTATAAATATGGCATGTAAGAAAGTGAGCAGGGCCAGACTATATTTTAAAACAATATAAATGAATGTTATATCACAATAGTTTGGTTATCATGAGTCCAACAGCCAGCATGCAATAATGATAAATTAACATGTGCACATGTCACCAAGTTATATTGATGAAATCACAAGCTGTAAAATAAACTTACCGGAAACTGATAGGGAGGGCGATATGGGGTTGGATTCTAAAATAAAATTATTTAACTTAAAAATATAAATGAAATCCAAATAAACTATAATGTGTATAAAAACAGAGTGTGTGTAGAACATACTGGAATACAATTGAATAAAATAGTGAACAAAACAGACCTCCCCCACAAGCAAAAAAAATGAAAATGTTACAACACAACATTCAGAATTATACAATGACTTTACCACAAATTTTATGAAGCCGGATTTGGTTATTTCTCTGAGAAAGTAAAATATTCATAGCTAATGCTCTCAGTGATATAACGTCAAATCATTTTAAGAATTTATCTGTGATACAAATAATAGCTTAAATATTTCTATATAGTATACCATAATTTACTGTTAATCTGTGAAATAATACTATATTAAATCATTTTATTATATCAGCCTATTAAATATTATATTACATTAAATCCATATATATTGACATTGTCTTCCATCTGACTGTTAATGATTTTATCATGCATGTTATCAGATCTGTAAGCGAGCCAAAGGTCTGTAGTGCTTTGAATTGCCAAATAAATAAATAAATAAGTGCAGCAAGACACTATGATACAAGCTCCTGAACGTTCTTACACAAAAGATGGTAAATCACTACAATGGTTAAATGTGAGCTACATGTAAACAATACAGTCAATAGCCAAAATGAGGGCTTGTCAAGTTGTACAGGGGCTTGGCATGTTGTACAATCCTTAGAGGGGCTTGGCATGTACAATCCTTAGAGGGGCTTGGCATGTACAATCGTTAGAGGAGTTTGTCAAGTTCTACAATCCTTACAGGGCCTTGTCAAGTTGTACAATCCTTACATGGGCTTGGCAAGTTTTTATAATAATCAGAGAAGCTTGGCAAGTTAGGGTACTAGAATCCACATGAGTGGCAAGTTGCTTCAACCGAGAGAGGGATTGAACAGAACACTACACTCAACTGCTTTAGCAAGCTGGTACAATCCAAATGGAAGCTTAGCCAGTTGGTACAATCCAAACGGAACCTAAGCAAGTTGGTACAATCCAAACGGAAGCTTGGCAAGTTGGTACAATCCAAACAGAAGCTTAGCAAGTTGGTACAATCCAAATAAAAGCTTAACAAGTTGGTACAATCAAAACGGAAGCTTTACAAGTTGCTACAATCATAAGGAGGATATATTAAACTGCTACAAACATAAGATGGCTTGTCCAAGCTGCTACAGCCCAAAGAAAGATTGGCAAATTGTTAAAATCCTCACAAGGGATAGATTAAGTCAACTATCAGTTTTTGTGGAGTGTATTGTTACAATAGTATGGTCTATTACCAAACAGTAGCCATTGTATATGTATCTCACAACACCGATAGTAGGGTATTATCAAATGAAGTGGAAATTATTAGTAACGTTACAACACTGTTAGCATATAGTCTATTTTTAACTGATGTGGAAAGTATAATTAAGTTTACAATACTGTTAGTATACAGTCTATTATCACCTGATGTGGATAGTATAAGTAACATTACAATACTGGTTGTATATCTTTTATTATAAACTGGTGTAGAAAGTATAAGTTACATTACAATACTCTTATTATCAACTGGTGTGGAAAGTATTAGTGAGTTTACAAACTGGTACCATTAGTATACGGTTAAATATCAAATGATGTTAAATATCAAATGATGTGGAAAGTAACGTTATAATATTTAATCTCAATGGGGATAGTGTTAGTATTGTAATAATAATGGCCTGAAAAACAATGTCAGAATGTAAACATGAACTTGTTTTCCAGCGTTTTTACTTTGTGTATATAATACAATAGATATGCATATTAAAGAAGTAACATTCACATTTTGACAAAATAGCGTGCAATAAAATGAAAACATAGAAATTACATGCAACGCAACATAATCAGAAAAAATCTAGAATAAAAACCGAAAAAAACCCATCACCAAACTAATCATGCAGCCACAAATAAATATGTTGTGAGTGAGGAGAACAAAACTTACCGGAAACCCATAGGATGGAGGAGGAGGAGGTGGACTCTAAAATCAAATTATTCAACTTACAATAAAATCCGCAATTATTTTTAACAACAACAAAAAAATGATAACATATTTGTCCAACTTAAATTGTTTCTTAGTTTTGCACTGCACTGTGTTCTAATGCTTATCAGGTCACAACAAACAATCCCAACCAAGATAAAAAAGTGTTCTTAATAATGGTCATATAACATTTTCAACACAGTTGTTAAAAAAATGAAAATATACAACACAAGATAATGCACTAAATCAACTTTTAGTTTTAGAACAGAGCTCCTGGGGACACCAAGACACAAGAAACTAACATCAATCACCTGTCTTAGTTCAGAGAACACCAAGACAAAGGAAGCTAACATCAATCATCTGTATTAGCTCAGAGAACACCAAGACACAGGAAACTAACATCAATCACCTGTCTTAGCTCAGAGAACACCAAGACAAAGGAAGCTAACATCAATCACCTGTCTTAGTTCAGAGAACACCAAGACACAGGAAGCTAACATCAATCACCTGTCTTAGTTCAGAGAACACCAAGACACAGGAAGCTAACATCAATCACCTGTATTAGTTCAGAGAACACCAAGACACAGGAAGCTAACATCAATCACCTGTATTAGCTCAGAGAACACCAAGACACAGGAAACTAACATCAAGCACCTGTCTTAGCTCAGAGAACCCCAGGACACAGGGAACTAACGTCAATCACCTGTCTTAGCTCAGAGAACACCAAGACACAGGAAGCTAACATCAATCACCTGTATTAGCTCAGAGAACACCAAGACACAGGAAGCTAACATCAATCACCTGCCTTAGCTCAGAGAACACCAAGACACATGAAGCTAACATAAATAACTTGTATTAGCTCAGAAAACACCAAGACACAGTAAGAGAACACCAAGACACAATAAGCTAACATCAATCACCTGTCTTAGCTCAGAGAACACCAGGACACAGGAAGCTAACATCAATCACCTGTCTTACCTCAGAGAACACCATGACACAGGAAGCTAACATCAATCACCTGTCTTCTCTCAAAGAAAAGCTAACACCAATCATCTTTCCTAGCTCAGATACAACCGGGACACAGGAAGCATACATAGATCACCTGCCTTAGCACCAGGTCACACCTTTCTTAGCTCAGAAAGCAGCAGGTCACAGGAAGCATACACCAAACCCCTGTCTTAACACAGAGAACACAAGGACACAGGAAGTGTATGTCCATCCCCTTTCTTAGCTGAGAAAGCACCAGGACACAGGAAGCTTACACTAATCACCTGTCTTAGCTCAGAGCATCTGGATACAGGAAGCATACACCGATCACCTTTTTTACCTTAGAGAACACCAGGACACAGAGAGCTAATACTGATCATCTGCTTTAGCTCAGAAACACCAGGACACAGAAAGCTTACACCAATCCCCTGTCCTAGTTCATAGCATCCGGATACATAAATTATACATCGATCACCTGTCTGTCTTAGCTCAGACAATACCAGGACACAGGAATCATACCTCCATCTCCTTTATTAGTTCAGAGACCACCATGGGCACAGAGAGCTAACACTAATCATCTGCCTTAGCTCAGAGAACACAAGGACACAGGGAGCTAACACCAATTACCTTTCTTAGCTCAGAGAACACCAGGACACAGGAAGATAACACCAATCACCTGTATTAGCTTTGAGAACACCAGGACAGAGGAAGCTAACATCAATCACCAGTTTTAGCTCAGAGAGCACCAGGACACAGGAAGCCAACACCAATCACCTTTCTTAGCTTAGAGAACACCAGGACACAGAAAGTTAACACCAATCACCTTTCTTAGCTCAGAGAACACCAGGACACAGGAAGCATACATCCATCTCCTTTTCTTAGCTCAAAAAGCACCAGGACACAGGAGACTTGCACAAATCACCTGTCTTAGCCCAAAGAGCACCAAGACAGAGGAAGCTAACACCAATCACCTGTCTTAACACAGAGAACACCAGGGCACAGGAAGCATACATCTATCTCCTTTCTTAGCTCAGAGAGCAAGAGGGCACAGGAAACTAACACCAATCAATCACCTGTCTTAGCTCAGAGAGCACAAGAACACAGAGAGCTATCAGCAGTGGCACTGTTTCTGGGCACTTCATGAATGAAATATAATATTTGATTATATATTTATTTTATTAATATTTTATGAGTTGACATTTTATGGTCCACATACTAGTTGTTTTTTCAAATCTGAAATATATTTTTGTGTAAGCTCCCATTCACCACAATGTTATAGCCTCTTGTTTGATGGCCCAACTCCTGTCACTTCAAATTTAGAATGTGAAAAATATTGCCCTATTCGCATGTTATATAATCCTAATTTACAGTGTGAAACAATACTTTTTAACAGTGTCAAATAATTCTTTACCTTGTCATTCCAATGTGTCAAATTTAACTGTTTGAAGGGAAAAAATAGTATATATATATTTTTTTTACAGTGTGGTAAAATAATATGTGAAACAATTCCCCACGGAGAAAAGGTAATATTTTACACTGGAAAAGTAATATTTCTCACTGTAAAAATGTATTATTTTTTTAATTTGGAATAGCAATATTTCTTAGCTAGAATAGGCTGATATAACTTTAATAATATCTGATGGAAATCAATAATTTCATTGATATCTAAAAATCATATGTATATCAACATGTATCAAACATATTTAAATATTTCTTCTGAAGATGTCCCTTTTGGACAGGCTGTGAATACAACACTGACAAAAAATTCAACAAAGGAAAAAATTTCAGTACAGAATAAAAAAAACAAAACAATATGAAATTCAACTGACAAAATGTTTTTGACACTGACAAATATATACATGTAAGTTATATGGAGAAATGTGGCTATAGCATTATAAACCAATATGATACAGGTATTTCTTAAAACTGAAGATGGTCTTCAGACTAACCCATATAGGTATTTCTTCTAAACTGTCCCCGGAATTTCACGCAGCTGATGACAGCCTTCAGGTTAACTCATACAGGTATTTCTGGTCACCTGTCCTCTGAATTTTATGAGGCTAAAGATGACTTTTAGATTAACCCATACAGGTTTGCTTGTTTGATTTGGGTAAAGTTGTAATCAAGGTTATTTCACTTATATGACAACAGATTGTCCACCTCACACTGTTCCTTGCCTAATTACGACGGCAAACTGGGAGGAAACCTCATAACCCCCCCCCCCCCCATGATTAGTGGAGCCATGACATGTGACTCACTCATATACCTGAGGGATGATAGTCTGACTCGATCCTGTAAACAGTACATTGGAGTAGGATTAGTGAGCACACACCGTACCACTAAGCCACCGCCACAGGCACCCATACAGGGTTTTCTTCTCACCTGTGCCCTGAATTTCAGGCACCCGAAGAAAGCTTTCAGAGTAGCCCATACAGGTATTTCCTGTCGCCTGTCCTCTGGATTGCAGGTGTCTGAAGATAGCCTTCATATAAACACCTACAGGTATTTCTTCTCACCTGCCCCCTGAATGTCCTGAGGCTGAAGAGGGCCTTCAGACTAGCCAATACAGGTATTTCATAACACCTGTCCCCTGAATTTCATTATGCTGATGACAACCTTTATATTAACAATTACAGGTTTTTCTTTTAACTTGTCCCCTGTATTTATGCTGCAGAAGAAAGCATTCATATTAACCCATTCCACTTACCGGTCCCCCTTGGAATTTAATGAAGCTAATTTGACAATTGCCGTCAATTCTAAGATATGCACATTGCTCCTTCTGCATCCTGTGATGGAACTCTGTGAAGTGTTTTCCATTTACAGCCATCTGTAAACCAATCAAAATTCAAAACAATTGTATTGAAATACACTTTTTTATTACTATTTTTTTGTCTTTAGAAAAATACTTGTTTCTCTTCTTGTATTAAGATGTAAATCAAAGAGTTTAGTGTTATATGGATAACCTTGTATGTAGACAGGGATATTACCTTATAGCCAGAGTTTTCCACAAGAATGATAAGTTCAAAGGGCTGTCCGTGATTGAACGGGAATCCCCCGTGACGTTCTTCAGCTCCCCAGCCTCCTCCCATTAGTGAGTTCCTCACAACACAGTGCTCATTAAAACGTATATTGAAATGCAATCCTGTGTTAGGCCTAGGCTCCCCCATGGAACAAGTCTGCTGTAAGTTTATTCCCAGGCTGAAAAATATATAATCCTTAAATCAACTCTTCTGAACAATAAATATTCATCAAATAAGTTTCAAGGTCTGGGCAATTACTGTTTGGATTTCAATGTTTCATCGAAACCTTAAATTTTTGTTGTTGAATATTTGCTTCACAAATAAAAGAAATTGGAATCCATATGTTAAAGAAAAAATGGATTTCATTGTGTAAAAAATTATAACTAGTTGGAATCAATTACATCAAAACTAAATGTGAAGTTCAGTTCCCCTTGAATATAATCCAGAGCAAAAACAGCAAAACTAAGGCCACACTGATACCCATTAAAAGTACACACATACACAGCCTCTGGATTGTACACAGGCAGGCTATCCATGTATGTACTACAAACAAACTGATGACCCCTGTCTCAGACAGTAACTTATTTGCTATTTATTGAACTTATCAGTGCCTTTTTTCAGTGTTACTGTGAAACCCCCTTCCTCCCGGTACATATGGGAAAATATATTTTTAGCCAACACATGTTACATGTAGCTCAAGATGCATGAAGGGTTGGTTGGACTTAATAAAATCACTCGATTTA
The DNA here is from genome assembly GCA_031763545.1 of Mopalia muscosa. NCBI lineage: Eukaryota > Metazoa > Mollusca > Polyplacophora > Chitonida > Mopaliidae > Mopalia > Mopalia muscosa. The sequence goes on along the minus strand of JARFOD010092642.1, from coordinate 10,462 downwards.
ACAACAAAATTTCAATCTAAGCTGGTCGCAACTTCCCACGTAGGCTACACACCTGACCGTCTTCAGAAACAAATTGGCCTTCTATATTGTTATCACCAAAATTGGCAGATGGAAGTTAACCATAAAAAAACAAAAGTAGTTAAAAGGGGTGAGGTTCTTAGTGAAAACAAAAATTGAGCAAAATATAAAAAAAGGATAGCTGTACTCTCTAGTTATAAATACCTGGGCATAATATTTGCCAGCAGACTCAGTTTGCATCATAATTTGGTTTTGAAGGGAAAGAAGGCATTGTTTGAAATAACAAAACGATGTGGTACTGGGGGTGATAAGCCATTAAAACTGTTTTTTAAGCTTTTTGATTGTAAAGTTAAAGCTATCATGCTGTATGGCGCGGACATTGCAGAGACATGGGGCTATTAACAGTTTCATGAATTGGCATGTACAATATAGTGCATGTAAAAATATCCTTGGATCAGGTTGAAGCACATCCAACGCTATGGAGAGTGGGGAATAACAAGTGTACCTAATTGCTGAAAATTATCTGTAAAGTGAGAATCTAGAGGACATCAAAAAAGTTTGCTAAATTACAATGAGTACTTTTGCCTTGCATATTGATGTTGGTAAGTTCTATAAAATAAATTGAGCCAATAGATATTGCCGTTGTTGTCAGTCCAATGTGGTCATGCATCAGTTTCATTTTCTTCTTATATAATATGCCCTGCTCATGAACATATAAGATGCCATTATATTTCCTCAAAGTATTTTAAATATCGCACCTGTCATACATTTAATATATTGATGTTGGGGTATTTTAGTCCAGCACAACATTCTAGGTTATTAATCAACCATCTTTGATAACAGGTTTAGTAATGAGTCTGTGCCTACAGCTAGGCAGTAGGGGCTTTGGGCCTAGAGGTTATATTTTTTACAATGCACACCATAAATCATATCCAGATGCCCCATTTTAATCCTCCCCTTTCCAATAATGGATGCTTTCCAGCTTACCAGAGTTGTCTTAGTCTCATACACTATGGAAACTCTTGCGGAATACCACTGACCCAGCACAACACTCGAGTTTATTGTCCTACCCTATTTGATCAATGTCTACAGCTAGGCTATAGAGATGCAGTAGGGGCTTTGGGCCTACAGGTTATGTTTTTTACAATGCACACCATTTATCATATCCAAATGCCCCATTTGACCCCTCTACTCTCCAATAGGGGATGCTCTCCAGCCCATTTCCTTATATATTAGTTACCTCCCTTGGTAGTCATGGTCAGGCAATGGATGGTTTAGAAGTAATTATCTCCCTTCATAGTCATGGTAGGCAGTGGACAACCCATGTTTTGGAATGATAATAAAGATTGTGTAATAATAAATAACAAATGTCAGGCAGTAGACAATGCGTGTTTTTGCATCGTAATGAAGAGCAGACTATAGTAAATGATAAATCAACGTGTTTACGATAATCATTTTTTTGGGGTAGTGGACAATAGAGGTCTTATAATTAATGGTTATGTCCCTTTGATGTTTGGTGCTGAACAATGGTATTCATAAAGAGAAATAAAATCTGTATTGTTGAGACATTACCAGGTTATCGCAATTTAGAATAATGTCTAGGATTTGTGTAGCCAGTAGTTATATTCCAGGTATGCTGTTTTCAGGGAAACAGTGAATGTCTCCTTGATACAACAAATGTTTCACATGTGACCCATCCACTTCTGGCCGATGAAAAACCGGAGTATTACTGATTGTGAAACTATATGTATGCATTGTATGTTATAAGTATAGTCCTTGTTTTTCTTTTGGATGATGTCACATGACTTGACAGGGGAAAGTTTTATCTGTGTTTTGTTAAAACTATAAAAAGAGGGCTGACTCTAAGAGTCTCTAGGGCACAGATATGGTCGCAAATTGTTCTTACATTATACCTTTTCCATTTGTCCATGTTTGTAAGCACTTAACACCAAAAAGACAATTTAAAGACTAGAACATACAAGTGAAATAGCAGAATTTCATTTCATACTGTTTTAAACATATCAAATTATTGCAAATCTGCATACATATATTTTGATTTTAAGATATACATAGCAAACGTATCCACTTTAATCTAGAATGGTTGAACATATATCAGACCAAAAGGCAATTTAATGATCAAAGTCTAAATGTACTGTATCTCTGAGGTAAGGAGGTGTCAATGCTATCAGAGTTCAACCCGCCCTCCCTTTACTTTACACCTGTCCCACACCTGTCTGGGTTATAAGGCTGTATGCTATTCATTACTTTGGTTACTAATTGTAAGTTAAGTGTCCATCTACAATCCTGGGTGTACTTTGATATCACCTGATATTGATCATCTAAACTACAATATTAAAGCATCTCTTGAACAATCTGTACAATATACAAATTTCTTAAGGTGAACCTCTTTCACTCATTTGGTATTTGGCAAAGTGCTGCACATAAATAAATAATGTATAAGTTTGTAAAACTTTCTGGATAAATGTACCTGGGTAGGTGATGGTGGCTATCTATGGTTTAACTTCTATTCTGGTGGAGGCATTCATGCTGGACATTGAAAAAATATTTAATGCAGAAAAAACTTCCTGCATAATTGTACCTTGGGGTAGGTGGTGGTGCCTATCAGTTACATGATGGTGACTATCAGTTACATGATGGTGACTATCAGTTACATGATGGTGACTATCAGTTAGGTGATGGTGCACAACACATCCCACAACCCAGGGAGAGCAAGACCATGTACACATCCCTCAGTCCAAGGGAAGAGGGATCATGTACACCTTCCACACCCCAGGGGGTGACAGATGCCCCACAACCCAGGGGGGAAAAGGATTATGCACACATCCACAACCAAGGGGGAAAAGGATCAAGTGAAAGTCCCACAACCCATAGGGAATGGCGATTGTTCAAGGAAAGAGGGATCATGTACTTGTCCCATAGCCCAAGGAATGATGAACGCATCCCACAACCCAGGCGGAGAAGGTTTGCGTACAAGTTCCACAACCCAGGGGGTGAATAAATCATGTATGCATCCCACAGCCCAAGGAAGAGGGATGATGTACACATACATGTGCCATAACCCAGGGGGAGGGTATCATGTACACTACACACCCACAACCAAAAGGTTATGTACATGTCCCACGGTCCAAGGGAGAAAGGGATGCTGTTCATGTCTAACAAACCAGGGGGTGTAAGATCACATACACATCTCACAACCTAGGGGGAGTAATATCATGTACGCATCTCACAACCTAGGGGGAGTAACATCGTGTACACATCTCACAGCCTAGGGGGAGTAACATTATGTACGCATCTCACAACCTAGGGGGAGTAACATCATGTACACATCTCACAACCTAGGGGGAGTAACATCATGTACACATCTCACAACCCAGGGGGAGAGGATCATCAACATGTGCTACAACACAAGGGGAGAAGGATCATGTATATGCCCACAACCTAGAGTTGGATTATTACAATGCAAGTTCTACAATGTCTGCTTGATATTTTATACTGAACCAGTTTTAAACATTCACACACTGGGTACATTATTGACGAGCATATATACTGTTATCTGAGACTGTGACAATATGGAGAGTTAATAACCTGAGGGCACATGACAGCATATATACAGTACTATCATATGTCCCTGTTATCTACCACTTTGATAATTTCTCAAGGGCTGTATCTATACAAGTACTACCAGAAAGTAGGCGTGAGGTTCAAAGACCAAACAAAATCCAGTGCATCACTAATATAGTTCATATTACACCTTGGAGCTGGCAGATTGTGCAATTCTATCTAGGTTAATAAGTGGAGCTAAAATTTGTTTTTATTCCCCTTTTCTTCAGTTTTAAACATTAAAATTTTAGTTACTGGAAAGTTCAATTGGCCAAATTAAAAAAAAGCTAATATTAAAAGCTTTCAAGACTTACACGTACACTATTTAATATTATGATTGTCACTGAGAAGGGTGATACAGTCAAGTAAACTAACAACTCCCAGCCTGAGAAAGTGTCTCAGGGAGGAGTATGTAGTATGTCAGTCTGACATGTCTCAGGCGGGAGTAGTATCGAAGCATCGAAGCAGTATCCTCAGTTTTTATGTTTCAATGGTGCTGTTAGTTTTAATGCAATTGGGATGCTGGCACTAAATATTTCTAGTATTCCACACCAAATCAGTTTCCTTTTCAGCCTAAGGACAGAGTACCAGGGATTCCTATTCAGTCTGAGGCCAGAACAACAGGCTTCGTGTTCAGCCTGAAGCCAGAGTGCAATGGTTTCGTGTTCAGAATGAGGTTAAACCACCGGGTCTTTATGTTCAGCCTGAGGTCAGACTATCAATGGTTCCTGTTCAGCCTGAGGTGAGGGTGCCATAGTTTCCTAGGTCAGTGTGCTGGAGTTTCCTGTCCAGCGTGTCAGAAAACACTTCTTCCTTTAAGCCAGGGTTCAGAAAACCATAAATTCCTGTTCAGCATGAGGTCAGAAAGCACCAGTGTTTTCTGTTAAGCCTGTGGTCAGAACCACGGGACTCTGTTAAACCCTGGGTCAGAACACCAGTGCTTACTGTTCAGCCCGAGTACAAAGTGCTACAGCTCCCTGTTCAGCCTGAGGTCAGAACACCAGGACTTCCTATTCAGCCTGAGGTCAGAGCACCAGGACTTCCTTTTCAACCTGAGGTCAGAACACTGGTGCTTCCTGTTCAGCCTGGGTCAGAGCACCAGGATTCCCTGTTCAGTCTGAGGTCAGAACACCAAGTCATGGTGCCCTGACCTCAGGCTGAACAGGACTTCCTGTTCAGTCTGAGATCAGAGCACCAGGACTTCCTGTTCAGCCTGAGGTCCCAGCCCCATTACTTCCTGTTCACCCTGAGGTCAGGACACTGGTGCTCCCTGTTCAAACTGAGGTCAGAGCAACAGGATTTACTGTTCAGCCTGATATCAGAGTGCCTGAACTTCCTGTTCAGCCTGAGGTCAGGGCACCTGGACTTCCTGTTGTTCACGCAATAATGAAGGTTTGTACTTGTATCAGTGATTTAAGCAGAATTGGGGTAGTAATTTGTCTGAGATGACTTACCCTTCTGAACCATAAGGACATGTTCCCTGAATCATGATCATCTTCCCATGACATATCCCCCCTTCTACTGGAATACATAGTGGAATAGACTGAAACACAAAACACATATTGGAAACTGCTGAAAAGTGTTAATAAAATTCAATAATATATAAATTTAAACATGTTGGAACTTGGAATCTACTGAAGCATTTAGCAATCAATCAAGCAAACTGTTTGGTATATCTCTATTAACTTTTAGGACAAGTTAATGGTAGAATAGCGAAGCAATATTTATTTTTATTTGAATTTTATTGACACAGATGTTTGACATAATTCTTCACATTAGTGTTGAGTTTTTCACCTGGTATTTTTCAGAGAATGTTGACTAATAATCAATAAACAGATCAATTCCTTTGTTTTAAGAAGCTTAAGACATCAGTGTATGCATTATTGCTACTGAAATGTGTGATAACGTGAACATACACAGTGATAGGATGAACATGTACTGTGATAGCAGCATGAACATACAATGTGATAGTGCAAACATACACCGTGCTTGGGCAAAATAACATTGCGATTGTGTGAACATACACTGTGATAACATTAACATACATGTGATAGCATGAACACACACAGTGAGAGCATGAACATACACTTGGATAGTGTGAACAACCACTGGGATTAGTAAACACACTCTGTGGAAGTGTGAACATACACTGTGCTAGTAAATTTACACAGTGATAACATGAACACACAATATAACAGTGTGAACATACACTGTTTTAGGGCCAAATTAAATTATGACTACAATGTATGTGAATGTACACTGTGATAGTGTGAACACACTGTGATAGTGTGAACACACTGTGATCGTGTAAATAAGCAGTGTGATAGTGTGAATCTACAGCATGGTGGGGTGAACGTACACTATGACGGCGTAAACATAGGCCCTACACTGTGATTTTGTGAACATACATTGTTATAGTGTGAACATACACTGTGATAGTGTGAACACACTAATGACTTTGAAAGTATGAACATAGGCCTACACTGTGATAACATGAATTTACATCGTGATAATGTCTGATCATATCAATACAGTCATACACTGTGAACTACACAATGCCAGTAATACAAACAAATCTGTATTCAACTAAACCTATACTGTAGATTACATTTCTTGGAAGCTCAAATATTTAGCTTACACATTCTTGAAGGCACATGAATTCTCCTACGAGAATATCTCTATCGATCTTATGGCTATCACTATTTCAGGCAATTACAGTATACACACAATCCTCTACTTTCTGACATTTATAAACACTTAATTGTCTTCAATATCATTTCCTTGTTTGTTTTTTGTGAAAAGACAAAATGTTTTTGGTTGCAGGAAATGGGGGAAAGACTTCAACAGAAAACAAAATTATAATCTCAAAGCTCACAATTAATAGATCCCCATAGTATATTTCTCATGCCTCTTTCTCAATAGAACTGATCATTTAACATCAAATGGCAGTAAAATTTACTCATCATTCAAAAGAACAGTGGGATAGTCTAGCACAGTCACCTGTCTCGATCAGCGAATTGTTACTTCTTCTGCCGAATCTGCTCTCCCACCATGGCAACACATATACCGGTAGTCACACTATTAGGTGATACATAATTATTGGACCTCACCAGAATTGCTGGCGTGTGCTTGGATGTTGACGACTTGAGCAGTTAGAAAAAATGGCCTTAATTTATTGATACATGCCATTAGTTAACAAATGCTTACTTATAAAAAATTATGCCACTAAAATAAGAAAATGTTTAATACCCCAAAGGAGAAAAACTGTTGATTAATTTGCTTTATTTGTTGGTTCTGAGAAAATCCATTTCTGCTCTTCCACTCTGATAACAAAATACATTGGCGCCTTGAATGAGAAAGTGCAGCTTCTAGCTAATTACAATTTACAAGTATACAAGTATCTTTGAATTTAGTGACAGATACTCACTCTCCTATTATATTAAATTGTCATCAGAAGAGTGACAGTGTAAACGGTTAAAACAAAAAACAGTTAGTCATTGTGAATATTATGTTGATTTGAGGTCTTAATAATAACTTAACGTACCCGTACTGGATTAGAGTAGGAATGCTAAGTTTGCTTAGATACATTGTTTTCAAACAGCATAGGAAATACTGTTTAATTGGGTCTATCTTATTTTTTTTTACCCTATACACTGTTACCCTTTAATTACTACCTACACATATAAAATATCATAGGAGAGTGATTATCCTTCCCTATTGTGAAACATTGTTATATGTCTCTATTGCTGAAGAGAAGGCACACTATATTATAAAGCAAAACAACGGAAACAACAGTTTCCCCTCATAAATATAAGCTATCTTAAGAAACCAGAGATTCAAATGAAGTCACGTAGTCACCAGTTAACTTTTAACTCAATAACCGTATGTATACAATGTACAGAAATAAGAAATTTAGTCTACTACATACGCCCCTAAATGCCGTAAATGCAGTAAGCCTCCAGATAGTTCTCAGATGACTGAGATATCCTGTATAGATCCAGGTATCGTCAATACAGTATTACGCTTTATTAGATCTGGGACGTGTAGGCCCTAGCCTACATACTCATGCCAGATTATATCTACTATATAAATACTGATTTTATGGTCATCAACAGCCCCGTAAATGACATCTCTAGACAAAAGCCTATTTAACTTACTGGGTTCATGATAGTACCGGGGCTTCCTGGATAGGCCATGTTTTCGGTTCTAGTTGAACGTAGTCACGGTTTAATCGGAAAGACAGCAGCAAAAATAGTTTCACTTTTAAAGCTGAAATCTGGTCGAGTGGGCGGAGCGTGTCATTGTCACATGTTTGTGACATCAACTAAGCGGTACAAACAGTCTCTTCTGACGACAATATCCGATAACCCCAGGGATCAACTTCCAAAAGCTTATTTCGGATCAAGAAGATGATACACGAGTCCAATTATTGCACTGTCAAACAAAATATACAAAAAAAAAATTACTATACAATATTCTTGAAAATTTATCTTCCTTTGAATGCTCTTCTGTGGAAATTTGGACTATTTTTGGTCTACTTTTCCTACAAGACATAGTTCTCTGGTAAAATGTGTATGTAATTAATGCAGTTGTTGGGTCTTGTTGGAAAGAAATCGGTACAAAATTCAAATCCACGAATGATTAAATGTTAAACTTTTAAAGTTTCTTGAAGTGTGTGGTCCCATAAACAAGTCGTAGCGCAAGGATACACATAGTGAAATGTCATTTGTAAGCGGCGAATTTGAAATTGAACACTTGTTTCCGTTGACTTACTTAAAAAGATTAAGAACGAGCAAAAACTCATCTTCCGGTCAATACTTTTTGCTGAACCACCGACAAGGGTGTGAAAGGCCCTGCGATTTTATCAGTCAGTAAGTCCATGTTCAACGCATTATACTAACATAATGTCAAAAACCGTGTCTGTTCGAAATGCAAATGGGAAGCGTAACCCAGGTAAACATGCAACAACAACATCACAGCAGAAAGAAAATAATGTGTGTTTCGATAATATTTACATCAGTGAGGACATCAAATCTCAGCTGAAGTTTGAGGTCGCTGTTTCTCTGACCACAGAATTGTCTTCCACTAAATCTGAGAGAAAATCAAGAAACGTCAAGATGGTTAAAGGGACAAACCCTGATGCTGACAAAACATCCCGTGTATTTTCACCAGTTACACAAAATGTCCAATTTGTAAAAACACCATTGAAAGCTGACAATCCGAAAAAATTGTCCAGAATAACTTTTGGGAACCAGCGTTCACCTGCAGTAAAAGATAACAACTCTGAATTTTCCAAGGCACCTGTACAAATTACTCCAATGCTAAAACATATCAAGGGTAGTATAAAGGCAACTCCTGAAAGTGTGGATTCACTGAAAGCTAAATCGAGAAATTCAGGAACAAAAAGGAAAAACACAGAGAGCCCTGTGGTTGATTCACCACATCCCAAAAAGCATTCTGGTGGAGGACAGTCAACCCCTAAAACTTCATTCCAAGCAAAGCCACATTCTTCAACTCCAACAAATAGGCCAACAATCATAACAGCAAAAACTTCCAGAGAAACTCCAAAGCGAAATGTTGCATCAAGCCTTAACTTGCAAGAAGGCAAAAGAATTGTTCAGAAACATACAGGAAGCGGGTCTAAGGTTTTGAGGAAAGAAAACTCCAATAGAACCAAGACAACAACACCAAACAGGTCACCATATGTCCCAAAACGTCAGATTTATCAGTCCCCTAGACCTGAAGGCTGCATTTCACCGAAGAGAAAACCTGGGACACCATGGAGAGAATGTCAACTTAGAAAATTAGCAGAAGAACAAAAGGCTGCAGAGGAAAAGAACAAATTACAGAAAAAAAATAAAGATGATGTATCAGTTTTATCTCAGAAGAATATCTTGGAGTCACCTAAACCTCGGCCACCAATTCACGAAAACATGGAACTTGAATCGAACATAAATTCAGATGCCATCACTTCTGAAATGGAGAGTAAGAAGACATGCCAAGCAATCTTTGAGAATGAGGATGAAGGGACAGCCGTTGATGGGTAATTTTTAAATGAACCAAAATATAGAACAAAAATGCTGTCTTACAAATATTGCAATGTGAAAAAAATCTAAGCACAAATGTACAATTTCCTCTCCTTTGCACTCTGAAACAGAAGAACAATAATTGAGAAAAAATATCATAAATTAAAACCATTTCAAGATATACAAGTAATGAAAATTTATAAAAGTTGAACAATTGCTGGAGATGATTTTAGAAGTATCTTTTGTCGAATAATTACAAAAGTATAAACACTAGAAATGATTCGAAATTAAATGATTCTGACAGAATTGTCTATTTGCCTTTTTATTTTAGCTACACACCAGCAGCTGGAGCTGATGATGCTGATGGCAGAGGCAGTGAAACCACAGAAAATGCTGCTCAAACTATCTCGCCAAAGGTATCAAATATTATTGGTTATTTCAGGGTTCTCGCAACCCTGTTTTTTTTTACCGGTAACAGGCCTTATTTTTTCACGCGAACGCTCGTTCAGGTTACGTGGAGGTTATGCAAACGGAAATTCACGCAAAGCAGTCACCGTTCACGCAAGCTAAGACCATGTACACGTACATCAGATATCTACAGTGTATGTACATTCTACACAAGATAGCCAGAAAGGAATTCTCATACGCTGTCATATTATATATGATAGAATGGCCATAATCTTAGTTTATTTAAGTATGAACCATTTCTTACTTCATTAATGACGTAAATTTGAGGGAAAAAAACCCAAATTAATTTGCTTTACTGAAAACAAAATAAGAGATCGATAAACAGCGTG
>JARFOD010092631.1:0-17591 GCA_031763545.1 Mopalia muscosa | reverse complement strand
TTTAAAATTATGTACTAAAAATATTAATGCAATAGATAAAACTCTATTTCGCCTTTTCATTCAATTATAAAAAAAATCTTGTTAATTAAATTTATTGCAGTAATCTTGAAACAAACCCGAGTTCAATCACTTACATACGTTTAGGCTGTTTTCTCAGCTTTCATTTTTCTTGAGTTTTAGGATTGAAATCGATTATTTCTCGTACACTATTTTCACTAAGTGTTTGAAATTTGGCACAGACAATCTTGAAGCCATTATTAGCCGATTCCTTTGCTAACCGGTTAGGAGGGAGATTCCTTTGCTAGCCGGTTTGGGAGGGAGATTCCTGTCCTAGTCGGTTTGGAGGGAGATTCCTGTCCTAGCCGGTTGGGAGGGAGATTCCTTTGCTAGCCGGTTTGGGAGGGAGATTCCTTTGCTAAGCGGATAGGAGGGAGATTCCTTTGCTAGCCGGCTGGGAGGGAGATTCCTTTGCTAGTCGGTTTTGGGAGGGAGATTCCTTTGCTAGGCGATTGGGAGGGAGATTCCTTTGCTAGCCGGTTAGGAGGGAGATTCCTTTGCTAGCCAGTTTGGGAGGGAGATTCCTGTCCTAGCCGGTTGGGAGGGAGATTCCTGTCCTAGCCGGTTGGGAGGGAGATTCCTTTGCTAGCCGGTTAGGAGGGAGATTTCCTTGCTAGCCGGTTTGGGAGGGAGATTCCTTTGCTAGGCGTTTGGGAGGGAGATTCCTTTGCTAGCCGGTTTGGGAGGGAAATTCCTTTGCTAGCCGGTTGGGAGGGAGATTCCTTTGCTAGCCTGTTAGGAGGGAGATTCCTTTGCTAGCCGGTTGGGAAACAGATCTGATTGGGATTATCTGGTCTTTTCCTGTTGCCAACGGCGTCGAGTGTGATTCTCCTTAGCTAGTGGCCGTGGTATATGTGAAATAACCTTAAGTACAAACCCAAACAAACCTCTCGACTGAAATAAGAATGTGCCATGAATAAATATACTTTTATTGAATGAATGTATTATTTATTATAAGTTGTGTTGCTATAATGGTTAAATATATTGCATTTTGTTCTGGGAAAGAGTTCTATCAACTAGTTCTTAGGTATTGCGGGTTTGCTCGACCAGGAAGATATGTGAAAAGGGAATTCAGTTTTGTTGATATTAATGAACTTTTTATTTACTGTCCTGCAAACAGAGTGGCGTAATATGTAATAATTTGTTAGCATCGGCTTTCAAAATATTTTACCTTATGTTCCCTTTATCGTGTTTCAGAAAATCCATTACATAGCTACGCTTAGCCACCGTGTCATCCAGACAATCTGTCAGTTACACTTATGCATCGTGTCATCCAGACGATCTGTAAGTTACGTTTACCCATCATGTCATCCAGACAATCTGTCAGTTACACTTATGCATCGTGTCATCCAGACGATCTGTCAGTTACACTAAGCCATCGTGTCATCCAGATGATCTGTCAGTTACGCTTACCCATCTTGTCATCCAGACGATCTGTCAGTTACGCTTACCCATCATGTCATCCAGACGATCTGTAAGTTACACTTATCCATCGTGTCATCCAGACGATCTGTAAGTTACATTTACCCATCATGTCATCCAGACGATCTCTCAGTTACACTTATCCATCATGTCATCCAGACGATCTGTCAGTTACGCTTACCCATCATGTCATCCAGACGATCTGTAAGTTATGCTTACCCATCATGTCATCCAGACGATCTGTAAGTTACGTTTACCCATCAGGTCATCCAGACGATCTGTAAGTTACACTTACCCATCATGTCATCCAGACGATCTGTAAGTTACGCTTACCCATCTTGTCATCCAGACGATCTGTAAGTTACGTTTACACATCATGTCATCCAGACGATCTGTAAGTTACACTTATCCATCATGTCATCCAGACGATCTGTAAGTTACGCTTACCCATCATGTCATCCAGACGATCTGTAAGTTACGCTTACCCATCTTGTCATCCAGACTATCTGTAAGTTACGTTTACCCATCATGTCATCCAGACGATCTGTCAGTTTCACTTATCCACCATGTCATCCAGACGATCTGTAAGTTACGCTTACCCATCTTGTCATCCAGACGATCTGTAAGTTACCCTTACCCATCTTGTCATCCAGACGATCTGTAAGTTACACTAACCGTTAAGCCATCTAGACAATCCCTTTGTTACACGTAACTAATGTGTAAGGCAACCAATCGCTAATTTGCACGTAACCAATGTGTCACGCCGCCAATCCCTCTGTTAAACGTAACAAATGTGTCACGCAGCCAATCCCTCTGTTATCCGTAACCAATGTGTCACACAGCCAATCCTTCTGTTACAAGTAACCAATGTGTCACGCAGCCAATCCTTCTGTTACAAGTAACCAATGTGTCACGCTGCCAATCCGTCAGCTACAGGCTACTTAACGGTAGTGGCATATAGACAATCATCCATATCTTGTCGTCATAGACGATCAATAATCTAGATTTAGCTCACAACAAGGCCTTCCAATAAAACAGCTCCAACAGCCATTGATGCCGAGTCAGTCGCCACTCACCCAGTTACACTCTTAATCGTTCTGATTAAAAACAACTGCAAGCAGCATTTCAAAGCATATCTTAATATGTTACATGTACATGATTTATTCGCAAAAGATTTGACAAGCATACAAAAATAGAAAGGTTTTATGGAATGTAGTAAAACTAGCTAAGATAGAGATTCAACAATTCTAGGTCTTCACTAGGTAATCGCAGTAAGGTATATATAATACTAATTATGTCTTCAATAAGGTAGGTCTTCAAAAAGTAGGTCTTCACTAAGGTAACCCTTCGCTCATGTGGGCCCTACATCCCGTAAGACTTTGCTAATATACACCTTTGACTAAGAAAAAAGGTTGCATTTACTCAGGTAGGTTTTCAGTAAGGTAAGCCTTTGAACTCAAGATGAACCAAATTTGTTTATCGCTTGGATTAAATGTTAGGTATCAAACTACACGTTGGTGAAACAAATAATTCAAAATTATAATTTCAAACAGTTAAATTTGAGCCTATGATTTTTTCCCCTTGATCATAATATATTTAAGTCGCAAAACTTTTATTGCCTATTTCTGGCACTTCAGTTTAAAGCAGACTACATTTTCCAAGGCGTATTCATGTTAGAAACTTCAAACTTGTACCATTGTAAAGAACACACTATGTTCTAGTAAACTGGGATTGTTCTTCTCAAAACCTAATAAAACATTAGGCACCGTTTACTAGTTCAATGACTATTCTACTCGGTCAACTAATTCATTCAGTCTTATCATTATTGCATTTCGGGAAATGAACCATGAAGAATCAGTCTAATTTGTTCTGTTGACACTTACTTATTTTGCAATTGTTTTAGTAATAATAATTGGATTTTCACCATACTCTCATATATGTAATCTTGGGTATTCAGGATTTCAAAAAACATACATGGTACAGATTTATATTCTTCTGCACAAGAGACTAAATACAGTGGGTGTTCTAAAAATCGACCAATGGGCCAAGCAAGACTTAATGTAATTATTTCTTGGATAGTATATCACTAATTATATTCATAAATGCAATCTCACTAAGGTAGGTTTTCACTGACGTACGTTTTCACTATGGTAGCTTTCACTATGGACGTCTTCATTTAGGTATATCAACACCTATACGAGGTCTTCACTAAGGTAGGCCTTTTCTATGGTGGGTTTTCAGTTAGGTAGCCCTTCATTGATACTAATACTACTACTAGGTCTTCACCCCTATATGGTAGGCCTTTACTAAGTTATTTCTTCATAAAGATATCCCTTCACTATGGTTCCGTTAAGGAAGTCTTTACTAAGGTCGATCTTCACTTAGGTTGGTCCTCACCCTGGTCAGTCTTCATTAAGGTTAATTGTCAATAAATCAGGGCTTTAACAATGTATTATTCATTATGGTAAGGCACTAACGTAGTCTTCACTGAGATATGCCTGCACTAAGGTTTTTATTAAGGTAAGTCTTAGCTGTATATGGTCTTCAAAGATAGATGTCTTTGTATTTGAAATTAACGTTTAAACTTTGAGAATAAAGATATATGGAGATATAAAATACGGACCCACACCTTCGTCTGAGATCAAACAAGAAAATAAGAAACGGTATATATGGTCTTGCAAAAAGGATCCTCGCGATCAAAACAGTCCCACTTTCTTCTTTAAATCAAGGCGTTTCCAATTTGGCAGAGAATCGTATTTCGACCGACCGATCCCAAAGATTTTCTCAAATTCTTGTGCACTAAGGAAATCCTGTAAAATGAGATGATTAACTTTTGAATTATAATATATCCTTATCGTACTGACACAAAACAACTATAGATTGAACCGTCCTTGAATACGGCAGATTATTGGTCATTTTAGAAGGTTACTCGATTCTAAAAGAATATAAAGTAATAAAATATACAAACGTGTGGGAATGTCACTATGACTACGGAAGCCAGTTTGTGCCCTGTTGAACTCAATTTGTTCTTCAACTTATGTCGTAATTACGAGTTAGCTATCTCGTAATTACGACATAGGTAGATTTGAGTTCGACACAGGTAGATTTGAGATCGACATAGCACAAACTGGCCTCCGTAGGTGGGTCACTTAATGTCTTCGGGTCTATGATAAAAATCAACAAATAACTACAATGCATCAGCAATGATTGTTTTGAAACGTGACAAATCTGTTAAGCTGTTTGTGCCTGCGTGTTGAACCAATTAAGGACGTTGTTATCAATAGGCCTTTAAACGGTTATAAAGCGCCTATGTCTTTTTTAAATAACACACCGACAATATTTTACAGTGCACCTGACTTTACCTCTTTTCGGGTCACATCCACCCCCACTGGCGGCAGACGGCGCTTTAACTCTTCAAAAGTGTAGCTTCGGTTGTACTTGGAGAGTTCCTGTGGGAAGTTATCAGTTTGTTGGTAATTAAACATCCAAAACAAAGAACCAGTCAGCAGACACATCCATACAGACAACTCGTATTTTAAAACAGAAAATTAGTTCAAATAGTGGCATTCAGACTCAAGTCATTACTATATCTACATAAAACAAGTAAGTAACTATTTAAATATTTAATTACTAATCGTCTAGCCGTTTTGAAGGTAGGACCTGTTCTACGGACATCTGAACTGTCCAACACTCGTCTCTAACGTTTCTTGGTCCCCAGGGTATATAAACGTTAAGCATGTTTTATCCTTCAATGTACAGACACGGTGATTAAGAACAATGATTTGAACTGCATACCTCCTCGACAAGGGTGAATCCTGAGTTTTCCTTATTCACCTCCCACTTAATCTCCTCATAAGTTTTGCTTGTCTAAAATAGATAAAGCCAGAGTTACCTTGCAGTTTGAAAGAAAGCGTTAATTCTGTCTTTTATCCATATACAAACAGAAACTGATCATTTTCTGACACAACGATAAGTAACGAGCAGATATGCCATTCCATACACTGTTAATTCTCTGTTTTATCCATACACAAACAGAAACTGATCATTTTTAAAACTTAAAACTTGGAATGTTTAAAAGCGGCTGTGCTTTGTGTATAGCTGGCTTTCCCATGATTCCTCGGCCTATTGGGAAACTCGAACGTTTTATAATGTACGCGAGAGGGCGCTAGCCGTAAGCAGTTGTAGAGCTAGTCACTTTACTTTCTAAAGATATTGACCGCTTTTGACATATGTTAGAAAGATAGTAAATGTGTGAAAAAGAACAAAAATATGCAATCTCAAACGTAATATATTTTCGTCGTAAATCGTTGTAAGTTAAAACAATTATTATACTTAAACAGTCCTTCACAACTACAGTGCCAGAGGTAGCCTCATCTACTTATATTAACCATACTACAAAACCACCTTTTCCTACCATTTCCTGAAGGTTATGCGTCCACGTTAATGGAACCAACTTAAAACTTAAATTCGTCTGACCGCTTAATTCTGAGTCTCAGTTTAAAAAGCAACTGAAATCACATTTAATTGATTACATTGTTTCAGTTTAAGGTATTTTAATCAGCTTATGCACATTTTGTAAATACAGGTGTGTATATGTTAATATAACTTTTTGAACTATGTCTTATTCATTATATTTTCACCTGTCTGATATTTAAATTATTGTTTCCACCCTAATGGAATAGAGCAAGCTGCATGGAGCTTTAATCCCGCCAACTGAAATTTAAAAAATACTTTTTCATACTTTTGTCTTGTTAGGGAATAAATAGTCCTATATATCAAATATCAAACTGAACAGACTAGTAAATCAAGCCTCACAGTTAAACATGATGAGTATTGTAACGTCAAGTCTTACAGTTAAACATGATGAGTATTGTAACGTCAAGTCTCACAGTTAAACATGATGAGTATTGTAACGTCAAGTCTCACGGTTAAACATGATGAGTATTGTAACGTCAAGTCTCACGGTTAAACATGATGAGTATTGTAACGTCAAGTCTCACAGTTAAACATGATGAGTATTGTAACGTCAAGTCTCACAGTTAAACATGATGAGTATTGTAATGTAACGTAAATTAAAAAAATTAACTTGTTTGTGGTTTTATTCTTTTAGACGTTCGCGGCTCGTTTTCAGTTCAGATTCTCGTTTCTACATTCTTTGTTATGTTGTGGCGCGTCTTGTCATCCTTGAGCCTAATACAAACAAATAATTCTTTGGACATTAGTTCTGGCTTGATCAGAGAGGTAACAGGTCAAAATACAGGTGGCCAGCCTAGTACTGATACGACCTTTTTTCCTAACAGACAGATTAGTCCCCAATGTGAAACACTTGCCAGTATGGGGAACGTGGAGAAAAACACTATATGGGTACGTTCCCGTTGGAGTGGTCCCTTTTACGCTGAACTTGATGTTATTGACCGACAGCAATCGAAGTCAGGATCTGTCGCCCCAAAACAAGATATAAGAGCTCGTCCGCGAGATGACAGTGACAAACACATTCACCCTTACAGCGCCTGATCCTTTGTCTAATTTTCCTGACAACCCCTTTTTCTGTCTTTCTCTCTGCCTGGTTTTTATAACCCAAAATTACCGGTATATGATAGCCTGGAGGATTTATTTAAAAGATTATGGATGTGTTTTGGTTGGTGCTAACAAGATAAAGTGATAGGCCGTGTCAGTGTTTAAAAGGAAAGGCTATGAAGTACATTTATTCACTTCCGCAACAAATGTGTCATGATTACAGTTCCTTGAGAAGCAGTCTGGTGGACCCATTTGGTAGAAAGGCTACAACGGTAAGACGAAAGGAATCAGCTACAACTGTAAGACGAAAGCTAGCCAAACCTAGACAATAGTTAGAATCAAATAGCACAGTTTGCTTAAGAAATTAGGGGATTGGTAAAACATGCATACCTTGGTGTCGCTTCAAAAATGTAAGAAAATCTTGCCGCTAAAGCATTCCTGTGTGGTTACAAAAAGTCCAGAATAGCGTTCGAGGTAATTAACAAAAATACAACTACATTAAGCAAAGCCCTGGATTTGGTGACCTTTCTTGAACATAATTGCAATGCAACTGTTGGTCGAGAATTTGATGTTAATAGAAAAGAGCGTACTAGTCGGGTTTCCTGGGCTGATTCTGCAAATGAGGACAATGTCCATGCTAAAATAATGCGAGCATATATCGCCTTCGGAGTTCCAACAACTTGGCTCCAGACTGAAATTATCGTGAAGGGGTTTGTTCCGGATCATGTTAATGTAAAGGCAACCGTCTTGTCTCCTAGTACTCTTCAAAATGGACTGAATGTAGGTTCTCTTCCTGAAGAAACGAGCAACCAGATACCAGTCAGGATTTATAATTTTAACGGAGGATGATATTATTATGGGTCACTTGTAGAAGTCCCAAGATCACCCTACAACTTACATAGATTAACTACGTCCTACAAACACAGAGGAAGGGAAGGACGAGACACATATGCAGAAAATAATAGACAAGCCCCATAACTAGGTTAACTGCCCTGGAACGACTAGACATTGGCGTTCTTCTAAGGGGTTATAGCGATATCTTCGTCAGTGATGAAAATGTTTAGGGTTTTTTTTTTCCGACTAGTCAATGATTTTATATCAACGGAAGGATCAAGATTAATTAGCCAAGTTGCCGACGTACACCTTTGTCTTTTCAAGTCGACAAAGCCGGCCACCTTCAAAAGATGTTGAATTCAGGCGTAATAATGCTGGATCCCTGTATCACACGGTATGGTTTATTTCAGTCGGGTTTATCACACGGCATGGTTTATTTCAGTACACTCGCATGCCCTTTGGTCAAGCAGTTTGCAACTCACAGTCTATCATACTGTATTGGTTTACTCAGATGACATAACTAGCACTGGCAAAACCATTCTGGAACACTTGAGTAACTTTAACAATTTATTAAAGCGAATGCATCCCTTTGGTCTGAAACTGCAGCCTAGTCGGTCCAAAATAAGTCAACTTTCTCGGACACGTTGTGAGTGAGAGCAGCATCCACACTAAACCGCGCCTTGTTCGCGATGTAGAGGGTTGACTTGAACCAAACAATTTTGAACAAATTCGGTCTTTCTCGGATTGACCAGTTATTTTCGACGTTTAATAAGGGATAACGATCTGATCAACTGCATTCTCTCACAAAGAAGGGTAACATGTTCGTTTGGGGTTCTGATAAGAAATGTTCTTTTGCTACACTTAAGGAAAAGCTGACGAAAGCACAAACCCTCTCCTACTTCTCAGATGGTGTGTTTATACTGGACTCGGACGCATCAAACAGTAGCATAGGTGCCTCAGATGGTGTGTTTATACTGGACTCAGACGCATCAAACAGTAGCATAGGGTTAGGGCTAAGGTAACCCACCATATATGCCGTCACAGTGATAGAGAGTAGTGGCTTTTGGCAGTAGACGACCTAGTTCTGAGCAAGAAAGATATTGTGTGATTCGTAAGTAGCTTCATGCAGTTGTTGCTGTTTTTAGCGACTATAAGAATTACCTTTTAGGTCGGAAATTCATACTAAGAACGGAACACGGCAGTTTAACAAGGTTATTTAGATTCAAGGTACCATCGGGTTAAGCTGCAAGATGGCTTGAAGAACTGAGCCAATATTCATTTGTTATTCAACACCGTGCTGATCATTCCCATGGAAACGCAGATGTTCTATGGCGACATCCTAGCGAAGAACAAAAGTGTGAATGCTTCAGCGCCGGAGCATCGGTTAAAAATCTACCACTCTGTGGGTGTGCTCACTGCAGTAAAGTTCACAATCTGTGGTCTCGGTTTGATAATGATTTTGACAACAAACGGCTGTACGTAGAAACCCAATAGCCTCTTTCGAAAGCTTCACCAATGCTGTTAAATACGACGAGGTACCTAATTGTAACTGTCTGGGAACAATAACAGCAGAAGAGATGAAGAAGGCTCAGATGGATGTCTCAGACCTTTCAAAACTCAGAATGGGTGGAAAAGAAAGAAATTCAAATCAAGACAAACATCAGATGCCAAGCCTTGCATTTGGTTTTTATTGGCTGACTTTTACTCAATTTCAGTTTGTCAGTGGATTGCTGTACAATGTTTGGATGAACTACAAAGGTACACAGTCACAGCGACTGGTTGTCCTTCGGAGTTTACGGCGAATGTTTATAGAAATGTGTGATTTCAACAGGGCATTGGCAGGACATTACAACGCATGAAGCAAAGTTTCTCCTGGTTCGGCTTTACAGCATATGTTGAACACTATTGTAAGCGCCGACGAGTTCCCTTTAATAATATTATAGCAGGGTCCCAATAGACAGATTGCATCTTGATGTCCTTGGCCCACTCCCTCCGGTAGCAACAGTAGCAATCGCTACATCCCTTTACGACATGGGCGTGTGCTTACCAAACCAAATTCACGTTTCGGTTCACCCCTCGAAATACATACAGACCAGAGCAGCAACTTCCAGAGTCAATTATTTTCTTACATTTGCCGCCTTTTTTTAATCACGCGGACAAGTACGACACCTTACGATCCCTCGTCAAATGGTCACGTGGAAAGACTTAACAGAACCATTTTACAGATGAAAAGATGTAATGTTGAGCGTAATCAAAAGAACTTGGACGAGGATCTCCCATTGCTTCCCATTGTACTTACAGAAGTACGCCCCACAAGGCTACAAAGCTCATCCCAAATGAGCGTATGCTCGATAGGGAGGTTATACAGCCTTACTATGTTTTTTTTTAAAGATCCGCATACATTCAAGTGAACAGAAAATACATACGACTATCTCCTGACCCAAGAAAAACAGAAACGTCTCTACTATATAAATGCTACCATTAAAGGCTATAAGGTAGGAGATCTACATTGCATGCCATTGATTACAAAGAAGGAAGCCCGCAACTACAGGATGAATGGCATGGTCCGATGGTGATTTCGAAAGTTCTTGGTTCTCGTCTGTATGAGTAACAAATATACAAAAATTGTTCATTATGAACGAGTGAAACTTTACCTGTCCGAATATTGTCCTGGGTGGGTACACCGAAAATGTTCTGATTCAGTTCGAACAAAAGAAAAAAGAGCTGGTAAGGAAATCATAGGCCTACAGCATAGGCCTACAGCCAAACAAGACACCAAGCGATCCCCAGGGCCCCGAGATCGCCCAACCTGGTTTGGAACAAAATGTTACAACTGCACAAATACAGGAAGTACATGTCAGTTGTCTGAGCCCACAGCTGACCTGAGATCAGATGACAGCCGAGAAGGACAACCGACACCAGGGTTTTTCGAAGACCAGACGAGGAAGACCAGCCATTCCACCCTCGCTACTGCAGTTAAAGACTGTTTGAAGTACTAACTACTGTAACACAATGTGAAATGTTTGAATCTAGGACTAATATCTGGCTTAGTTTTTCTTCTGCTGTTGGGCTATCAAGACTCGAGAGGATTCGAGTTTAACGAAAGGGGAAATAGTGTAGCATAAATCGGAAAAAAAAACTTGTTCGTCGTTTAACTCCGTTACTCGTTCGCGATTCGTTATCAGTTCAAATTCTCGTTTCCATATTCCTTGCTGTGTTGTGGAGCGTCCTCTTTTTCTTGGCTTAATAAAGTTTGAGAAGAGCATTGCTTTTCACTTATTGTTAAATTGTTGTCCATTTACCTTGCTTGATCGAAAACTTAACAGTATTCCCTTCGACTTGGGCCACATGCACCAAATAACATGCTTGATCAACGTCAAAATTCATGTTTACCTGCTCTGCATTGGTTTACGGGGCTTTTTGATTGAAATGCCGCTAAAGTAAGCTCAATTGTGGATTTTTCAATAATTTTTTAAAATTGAATATTATCTAAAGTTTAACCCAGTCACTCTGCTTAAAACAAATATCAAGACGGTTTCACATTGAGGAAGTGTGTAAATCTATCACTGTATTGTTATAATACTACACATATAATATAACGCCAGTGTAATTTAAATGTACGGCTAAAGTCTAAATAGAATATTTATTGAGGGTATGATGGATTAAGCTTTACCTTCCAGCGGTGTGGATCCCAGCCCAGGAAAAAGGATGTGAAGCTAGCCGGTTCATGGCCCTGTTTGACTTGTAACAATAACGTAGTGTCTGCAGTACGACCGGCTGGGTCAGTCGCTATATACTCCTGGAAACAATCAAATACCAGAAAAAATATGAAACCTACCACAAGAAGGTTTTGAGAAAATGTATTTCAGAAACTGACACATTAAGCTGTGTATATTCAAGGTACCTGTTCGTTTAGGATTTGTTTACAACTGGTTTGAGGGACAGTGGGAATGGGACCGAACAGAAGTCTTCAATAACAGTTTAGTTTAATCAGCCAGGCCATTAGGAAATCTGTTACTGCGGATACAAAGGGTTAATTTGAGTGAAATCTGTTACTGCGGATAGAAAGGGTTAATTTGAGTGAAATCTGTTACTGCGGATAGAAAGGGCTTAATTTGATTGAAATCTGTTACTGCGGATAGAAAGGGTTAATTTGAGTGAAATCTGTTACTGCGGATAGAAAGGGTTAATTTGAGGACTTACGACTGCTGTTTGAAGAGCCTCTTTTTTCTCGATGGCATTAGCTCCTTGTCCAACCCAGACATAAATCTGGAAAAAGAGATTTGTTTACCCGTTTACAACGATTCTCATGATGTTTTACTGGGACAGCTGTTCGGCTTGTATACTAGGACAACTGTCGTGCTGGTTTACAAGGACAACTCATACTGGTTTACAAGGACAACTGTCAGGTTTGGTTACTAGAACAACTGTCAGTTGTCACAATAAACAACTGTCAGACTTGGTTCCGGTTTGTTTTCCAGGACAACTGTCCGACTTGTTTACTAGGACAACTGTCAGGTTTGGTTTACTACGAAAACTGTCAGGCTTGGTTTACTACGAAAACTGCAAGGCTTGGTTACTAGGACAACTGTCAGGCTTGGTTACTAGAACAACTGTCCGGCTTGTTTACTAGGACAATTGTCAGGCTTGGTTTTCTAGGAAAACTACCAGGCTTGGTTACTAGGACAACTGTCGGGCTTATTTACTAGGACAACTGCCAGACTTGGTTACTAAAACAACTGTCCGACTTGTTTACTAGGACAATTGTCATGTTGGTTTACTAGGACAACTACCAGACTTGTTTACTAGGACAACTGTCGGGCTTATTTACTAGAACAACTGCCCGGCTTGGTTACTAGGGCAATTGTCATGTTAGTTTACTAGGACAACTTCTCGGCTTGTTTACTAGGACAACTGTCATATTGGGTTACTAGGACAACTGCCCGGCTTGGTAACTAGGCCAACTGTCATATTGGGTAACTAGGACAAATGTCAGGCTTGTTTACTAGGATAACTGTCTGGCTTATTTACTAGGACAACTGTCGGGCTTATTTGATAGGACAACTGTCAGGCTTGTTTACTAGGACAACTGCCAGGTTTGTTTACTAGGACAACTGCCAGGCTTGTTTACTAGAACAACTGTCAGGCTTGTTTACTAGAACAACTGTCATGTTGGTTTACTAGGACAACTATCAGGCTTGGGTTACTAGAACAACTGCCAGGCTTGTTTACTAGAACAACCCTCAGGCTTGTTTACTAGGACAACTGTCATGTTAGTTTACTAGGATAACCGTTCTGGTGATTTACTGTGTCAAGTGCCATGTTGGCTTATTAAAACAATGGTCATGATGGTGTATTTGGAAAATTGTTACACTGGTTTACAGATATCAACCTGGTTTACTAGGGCAACTGGCGTTTTGGTTAACTATGAGAACTGTCAGTCTGCTTTACAGGGACAACTATCAGACTGGTTTACTGGGACAGTTGTGTGGCTAGTTTACTGGTAAACTGTCAGACTGGATTACTTTCACAACTGTACGGTTGGTTAACTGATAAAACTGTCCGACTGGATTACTTTCTCAACTGTACGGTTGGTTAACTGATAAAACTGTCAGACTGGATTACTTTCACAACTGTACGCTTGGTTAACTGATACAACAGTCAGACTGGATTACTCTGACAACTGTAAGGTTGGTTAACTATGAGAACTGTCAGTCTGCGTTAAGGCCTGTCTCCTCTAGAGCGTTTTTCCGCTGGCCGAAAAACGACGCGTTTCTGGGCGTCGTTTTCCGCGTCGGTGGTAATTTTTGGACGGAGTCTCCATTATCGCGTTTCGTAAGAGCATTATTCGCGCTCATAAATATGGACACGTGCTTGGTCCGGGAATATTCAGTCCAGCCTAGTCCAGGGACAGAGTCACAACAAACTGCAAAATGCCCCATTGGTCGTCTGAATCCTCGGATTCAGATATCGAAATGATAGCCCTCTACTTGTATGACAGACGAAGGAAGAGGAAACGAAGACATGAGTTTTGGGTACATCCAATCCTGAATGAGAGACAAAATGATTGCTTTCTGGGGCAATTGTCTGAAAAATATGGATATGACTGTATTTATGTACCGGATGAACACCGAGCAACTACGCTTTGAATGCTATTTTTGCATTCTGATGTAATCCGCCGTCGAGTAGAAATTGGCCATTTTATGCGCTACGCTCTAGTG
Organism: Mopalia muscosa; assembly: GCA_031763545.1. Classification (NCBI taxonomy): domain Eukaryota; kingdom Metazoa; phylum Mollusca; class Polyplacophora; order Chitonida; family Mopaliidae; genus Mopalia; species Mopalia muscosa. Next base: position 3,540 of record JARFOD010092631.1, on the reverse strand, counting down.
GAGAGGGATAAAAAAAAATAAAAACAGCTTAGATTGGAGCTTTGACACACTCGGAGGTTAAACTTTGTCGAGATATAATATAATATTAAATTAGATTGGATTATGTAACTCACACTCCTAAGTATAGGATTTAAAATTATTTCTGCATTATGTGGTAGGATATTTTACACACATTCCTAGGTATAAAGGTTTTAACTGTGGATTTCAAACAAATGACCATTATAAATTATAGACAAGCTTGATTGCTTACAACAAGAACTTTACAAATGGAAGTGTAGAAATTTAACTCTATTCGAGAAAGTTACAATAATCAAATCGCTTGAATTATCCAAACTAACACATTTATTTATAACCTTACCGAATCCTCCTGTATCATTTATTAATGAGTTAGAATGTAATCTGTTCAAATTTATATGGAATGGCGGTTGTGATAGAGTACAACGAAAAATTCTCACCCAAAATAATGACTATGGAGGGATTAGAATGATTAACATGAATAATTGTATAAAGGGGCCTTAAAATATCATGGATAAAGCGGATTTTTTTGTATCCCCAAATGGGCCATGTTAAATAATGAATACATCAATACAATACCATCAATTTGGTATATGGGATGCGATAAGGCGAAAAAGGTTATTACTGAAATTAATAACCCATTCTGGACTGATACACTTACTGCATGGTACCACTTCGGAAAGAAACTATCACCAACATTTATAGATGTTATAATGGATGAACTTCTTTGGTGTAATCATATGTTGAAACCAAACTTGTATATATCAAATTGGTATAACAATAACATTAATACATTAGAGGTATATTTCATCAAGGGGAAAATAATTCAATTTAAAGAACTAAAGCAGTAATATAAAAGGTACTTTTCTGGATTATGAAAAATGAGTCCGGTCCATCCCGTCCAGTTGGAAAGAAACCATAAAGTTCAACACAATGTATTAAAAAAATAAAACTGTAATTGGCATGGAAAAGAAAGTTCTACTACAACAAAATTAAGGGTGTAGAAAGTACTACGATACACTGAATGCTTCCAGCTTTGTTGACACAAAAGCCTTAACAGGTGGAATAATATACTAACGAAAGCCGACATTGACTGGCAAAAAGCTTTCAGAAGGAATATTTCTACAACTTCATAAATTAAATTCCGAAATTTCCAATATAATGTTGTACATAGGATTTTATGTACAAACTCACTCCTCTTTAAGATTGGTAAGAGAAACAATGGAATGTGTACTTTTTGTAATGAAGAAGAGGAAAATATAGAACAGTTATTATTATTTTGCCCAAAGGTTAAAACATTTTGGATTAAGAAGAAAAATAGAATACAAGTAACATTAGGGGAAACCACAAAACTAGACAATGTTAAAATAATATGTGTGTTAGAAACTGATTATCCTATAACAAATGTCGTCTTACTTCTGGCAAAGAAATTTGTTTACAAGACAAAATTGATTTTGAAATGTGTCTGCACTATGTGGTAGGCTATTTTAGGGCATTGCCTACAGAAATGAAAAACAAAACCAGTTTATGATAACTTTCGACAATCTTCACTATCATTTCCAAAATTACTAAACTGATTTAAATTGTGCTGTAAAGAAAAGCTTAAAATATCTTTGAAAAACCAACATAATAGAACTAGACATACTCCCTGAAACCAAACTGCTCATATTCGGATAAGAACAATTAATTGTTTAATATCTGTTTTAGTTAAGAAGTATATATTTAAGTGCCATCACTTCATGATATTTATGTTGATATCTCTGTATTTTTTATCTGTGGAAGAATGATTGTAAATGTGTATTGTAATGACTATTAGTTTTGTTCAAAATTAAAGTCCACGAAAAAAAAAAATCCAAAAAAACAAAACAGAACAACCCCATATCTTAGACATATAAATTATAGAAATGTTCTGATATTTGCTTAGTCCTATTGCAAATATGTCATCTTCTTATAAACTTATGTAAAAGTGTCACCTGACGTGCCGTGTTTAATGTATATAATACCTACATATGCAAATAAAACATTTTTAAAAAAGTTTTTCTTAACTTTAAGAAATAGCATTATGAACACGGGCCCAGGGCGACAGGAAGCTCCCTCTAACCACCCGCAAAACATTGAGGATATATATTTTTGCTACCTATACATGTTGCAACACATATAGCGGAGTTTATTGATGCTCTGACATTGGACTCTAGTACTCGTACCACCGGTTGCGGCACCAGTACATTAATCGATGGTTGGCGGAGGTTGGTTAGGTGTGGAAGTTAGGCGTTTTCCTACGTCTTGTTGTGTCTATTCATGTCTTTAAATCCCTCTTAATCTTGCAAAACAGATGACTAGGGGCCAGAAAGCATACAATCAAACAAGCCCACTCGTACTGTGCCACACTGGTATTTAGCCAAATTCATGACGACATCTGTTAAACATCCAGGCTTCCTGGGAGCGATTCCCTTCTCTAGAGGACAGATTGCGAAAAATGTTTGTTGGGAGTTGGGATGTATTCCTTGTTCTCTTCACAAAATTAATATTGGCAGTACCGTCAAATGAAGGAAATAAGAATGTCGTAAATATCGACTAATCTAAATTGATTAAATGTATCCAGCTCTTCCTCTTTCCATTTGGAACGTAGAAGCCGATTTCTATTTTTTTTTTTTCTAGTAACATATAATTTCAACTTAAACTTGTATTTGCGTTATTGTTTTTCAGTGGTACATTGTTGAGGGATGTGCAGGTTTCAATTTCTTTTAAACAAGCTTCATCTGTATGCAAAATCTAAAATACTTGAAAATAAGATGCTTACATAAAAACATCTTTATTACCTAACTCTAGATTCGCCTCTTTCGGAAATCGACACCACATAACACTGTCTATGATAAAACATTTTGTTATTCCTTGCATTTATAAATGGCAAGGCTTTTAAGATTTTAAATTTTAACAAAACATTAGGCTCCACATTGTGTCTCTTATTGTATTAAGTTGATGTCTTGTTGAAGTAAATGATTGATTGGTGTTTTACGCCGTGCTTAAAAGTATTTCATTTATATGACAGTGGTGTGCTGCAGCAAAAAATTACAGTAGCACAATTATTTAATCTATAGTGTTTCCATAAAGTTGGAAAGTTTATGTTCCTACATGGTTAAATTAATTTAAAAACAAACTAACGGCAACCAAAGTACGTGGAATAAATATGTATCTGTCATAATATCTCACTACATAATACAGATATAAAATAGGATAACCACCTAAACTGAATCAATAGCCAATCTCCAAAGTCTACATTCGTATATATTAGATGTGGGCAGATAGCCAATTACATTTTATAGAGGACAATGTGAGCTAAAATTTGTCTCAATTTTCTAACATTCTGCCAAGACTTTAAATAATGTTGATACGGTTAGTAGGTGTAAAAGAAAAAAAAATTAGGAAATATCACGAGAACATAACTTTGTGGAGATATGGAATGACCTCGGAGGTTATATCAAGGTTCCATTCATTGGCTTGAAGAAGTTTGTGTAATACGTTTGG
>JARFOD010092620.1:0-17592 GCA_031763545.1 Mopalia muscosa | reverse complement strand
ATGTTCTGTATTTGTGTCCGTCGTCATATAAATGAAATACCCTTGAGTACGACGTTGAACACCAATCAAACAAACAATCTACTCACTAGTTACTCCTTGAACATATTGGTGAAGAGCAATCCATTAAAACGTTTTTTTTACAAGTGTCTGCAGTCATATGCAGTGAGCCATTTTTATAAAAGGAAGGTGTGCAGCAATAAGCACTGATGAAAGGTTACTTTTAAGGGCTATTTAAAACTTCAAGAGCATTTTACTCAACTGCATAGAAAAAGTAACATTGAAATTTGCTCTCTACTGTAATTCTTGTGTGTGTTGTTTAGAGATTAACATTTTTATTATTTTCTGAATTGAAGAAAATTGACATTTTCTGCATTAATATCTCAATACCTGGATGACATTATTGAAAGTGTTTTTCACATCTACGTGTGCAGTATAGAACACTTCTCAACACACACTAGTTCTGTTTTGGCATGCAAGACCAATGGAGTTGGTTACTGACAAAAAAGGGAGATAGATCAGTTACTCATATAACAGACAGTGCCCTCTATGTCATTGATTAATAATAGTAAGATATGACTATTCAGTTGAATAACTTTGTTAGTCAAATACACAGGAGGCACTGCTAGTTATATGAGTCACATATTTATCTCCCATTTTTGCTCTGGTTAACCCCATTGCATGCCTTAAATTGGCTGACTACAAACATACCAGGATGAGTGGGACAATTGCCCGCTTGTTGACTTTTCTAAAAAAAGGGTGTACCTGAAAGATCGGGATATAATAAAGCATATCTGAGGACTGGACTTTGAGTCCCTGTTTGTTGTTTGTGAACACAAACCATTATACTCTTCATATGGTTATCAGGGAGTCATTCTTACAAACAACAATGGAATGAAGACAACAGAGTGACATCCCTTTGAAAAATAACTTATTAGCATTACTTCAAGGGAGTGCCATTAATCCATGATTTTAAACAAGGGCAATTTGATATAGGCAGTGTTGTAAATATATTAATCAGTGTTAATAAAACGTTATGAATTCGATATCTTATCATATTATTTTTTTGAAAAAAAAAAAAAGTTTAATGTTATTAATTTTCTAAAAAATCAACAATCCGCCATGTTAAAGTATAGAGAGGCTGCCCTACCTTGTCATAAAACGACAACATCTTTTTGCAAGCGGAAATCATGCTGTTATCGTAATGTCTTATCTGATGTTGCTCTCAACATCAATACATATTTTCTGTACCAAAACTTCTTAGTTGTTTTATTTGTAGAGATTTACCGACGACGTTTCAATGGGAGACAACTGATCCCTTCCTTATACAGCCTGTGGAGGCCACGCTACAACCCCAGTCATCATGTACTGTAAAAGCCTCATTTCAACCAACAGTAAGTCCTGTATGACCAGAGCAGCCCTCTGGCTTAGGGGAGTTTTTTGGAAGAGCAGTCTTTATGCTCTCTTTACTAGCACTGAAGGAAAATTAACTTTCTAACATTCTGGAAACGCTTCACATCTTGGTTGTGCTAGTGTCAATTATTATTGGAATACATTGCTGTCATAAAAGTGAAATACCCTTAAGCATGGTATAAAAAACCAATCAATCAATCAGAATAAATAGTTTCAATGTTGTCAGGGGCGGGTTCATCCACTCATTGAGCCGCCATACCATCATATGAGATAAGTACTGCATTAAACTCCAAAAGTTAAGCAAACAATAAAGCAATCAACCAGCAAGCCTACAAATAGCCTTTCCAAGGGAGTCTTGTTATGTCAAACTCAAGGAAAATAAACTTTTCAACACTATGGATAGGCTTCACATCTTAGATGTGCTAGTGTCAATTATTATTGCAATACATCGCTGTCATATAAGTGAAATACCCAAAAGCACGGCTTAAAACACCAATCAATCAATCACTTACCAGAGTATGGGTTGGGGAGCTGTCGGCATCCTCATGCTCCTCATAGCTAAAAGATTACTTATTTAAAAAACTTATATACTGTCAGCACGTTAAGGTAGTTTCACAACACACTGCCATTATATTACGCTTCCCATGTATCATATCCATGGTTTAGTGGTTAGCCAACCTGCTAATAATTCTGTGATGTTGCTCTCACAGAGTCCGTCTGTTGACACCAGAGAGCACATCTTATGGCTCATGCAATTGCCTGATGGTTATTCAAGGCCTATTGGGTTTCTATTGTATTCCAGCAAGTAGCAGAGTGAAACAGATAATCTGTCGTCATATAAACAAAATACTTTTGAATATGACCCTAAACACTAATGAAACATATAAATAATTAGAAGTCTCACTGCTTTTCTTAAAATTGCATTTTCCTTTAAATGCCTCTTGTGAATTGTTTTAAACTTTTATCACATACTCTTTTGTTCATATGTACAGTAATTACGTTAAACACCAATCAAACAAACAAACCAACATCATATTCAATTTAATAAGGTGTTAAATTCTATCAATCATATCAATTCATATTTAAACTCCAAGACAATAATTGATGCGCCATTTCTGAAGATTTCTCATTTCTTGACAGTGATGGTGAATATGAGTGCCTATTGATAGAATTAAAAGCTGTTAATATGGTAGGCTTAGTCCACCCTCTTCCAAATGAAGGCATACATTTTTTCAACATACCTCTTTCGAACATCCTGACTATACTGTAGGACTAATTGATAATATACAGTGTATTTGTAAAACCTCACAAAATACCAAAAATATCCAGAATTCTATGAACAGATATAACAGATCATCTGCCCATTTTCTCTATTAATAATAATCCTAAACTTTACCAGTATCGATCTAAGAATAACAAAAAGTAGCATCAACAAAGAAAATAAAGCTAAATTCCCCAATCTTGTAACCTCTTATAACTGAGATGATGTTTTTCATGACATCAATGATGACTCGGCAATTAGATTTATTTTTACTTTCGATATCAGCCGGCTTAAGGGGCTCAAGGAAGATGGGTTTTTGTTGGTACTTATTGAACCCCATCGTTAAAGTAAGTATATTATTATCATTATCAGCAATTAGATGTCTTTTTCCTTTTAAAAACATGGGTCACAAACTATACACATCATCGACATGTAAAGTTTGCATCATCATTTAAGAAAGTTGATAGAATGTATATATGATATATTTTATCTTCCTGCAGGGTGCTTGTGTGTATGAAGCCACGGTCATGTGTTATTATGGCCCAGAGTTCTCCCTTCACAAGTCCATACAACTCTACGGCATTGGTGGGTACCTTATTTCAACTTCTGACACTGATTTCTACCAGTATTAGTCTATCACTTAGATTTTAGCGGAAGTACATGTTTATTAAGCAGAAACTTGTCTCTGGGAGTTATCTAGAACATAAGATGATTCTTCGATTTGACCTCTGACATGGATTTCAACCAGCTTTAGTGTATCACTTAGATTTTAGCAGAAGTACATGTGTATTATGTAAAGCCCTCTATCAAGACATAGATAAGCCTTGAAGAACATGAATTGGATGTGGGATCATGGCTAAATCATGCTCAAGCTCCATGATGATATATAAATTTCTACCGCTTCTGATATAAGAAAGATAATGATATACTGGTGCTTCAAGGCTACAGAAAGTCGATCTGTGTGGGGTTTTTGTGTTTTGTCGTAGATTGTCCTAGCTTGTCATTGCTACTGGTAAAGCTTAGGGTTGTTTCACTGCACCTTTTGGGAAGGTACCCTCTCTTATGAGTGAAATAACCTTAAGTATGTCATAAGAAGCTAATCATTTAATTAATCAATCAAATGGTAAAGTGGTTCCGGCTCATGAGAACCTAGATACCTTGAGTATACGACGCTAAACCCTAATCAAACAAACAAACATAAGGCCTAGATAACAGACTTACTTTTCTCCACATCTTCCCTCTGGTCCAATGACCCATCTCCTCTTTAATATTGATTGGGTTTTAATACCACATTAAAAAAGTATTATCTGTAAGAGAAAAATACATATTTAAGTAAACCCCACCGGTATGAAATTAATATCAGACTTGGAAAGTTTCAAAACTGATTAACTCCATGTTTTGAATGTGTGACCTAAGAGACTTAGTTATCTCCCTTGGAAAATATATCTGATTTTTTACTCTCCATATAATCTGTGTCTTAAATAAATCAGCTTTAAAGATTAGAATGTTTATTGAATACTCCTGGATAAAAATATAAAAATATTGGGTTTGAAAGAAAGAATTCTAGTTATCGATTGATTTCTGCTGTTCCCAGTTATACCTGTTGGATGGATAGTTTTGTTAAAACATGGAGGTACCCACCATCTGATGCACTAGGTATACCAACCCTATGTACTCCTACTTGCAGTCTACATTGCAAGTAGCCATAGGGTTGGAAAACAAAGTTCTACACCAGCACACCCTTTGGCCTAAGGGCATTTATTTTTTAAAATTAGTTAATACTGTCCTTTTTTATCACTTAGTAAACACCTCACATTTTATCTTTGTGCAAGTCTTTATTATTGTTGGAATACATTGTGAATGCCTTAAGAATGGCATTCAACACCAATCAATCATTAACATAAGCAATATTATAGATGCCAGATTTTTAACAGCTGTACATTTATTTGTAGGAAAGTATCCTCATCTGCTTGTGACCTCACCTGGATCCTCTCTCACATCATGTGACACCACAATGCCCACCATTGTGGAGTTTGGGACGATTCCTATTGGTCAATCAGCAGAGAAGTGGGTGGAGCTTCATAATCTGTCACCTGTAAGTGGAGGAAATAAAATAATCTGAGGAATAAAATCATCAAGTACATCAGGCCTGTGCTGTGATCTTTTCTTTAAAAAAAAGCATAAACTGAAAATTGATCCTCCTAAATTTTGTGAGATAGCCTAGCATTAGATTTTTGATTGCTTTGCTGATCTTTTAAATACATAAATGTGCATTGATTTAAAGTAAAGTAAAATTGGTCAAAAATCAAACTTCATTAATGATCAGATTGACAAAATTTGTCAAAATCAGTAGCAAAATGCAAATTTAGACAAAGACTGCAAACAATTTTGGAAACCTATATATTGGTCCTCCTAAAAACAGTTGACTTAACCGCAGGAAGACCCTGTTCAGTCCGTTCTCCCCAACAACACAGGCCGGTACATACATTGAGTATATTTGTACATGAGCTTGCTTGAAAGTGTGTGTTAAATCCACAAATCTCTGCAAAACTTTGCACACAAGTTTAAATGGTGTGGAGAAGTCTTGAATTGAGTGAACTGTAGGCTACGAATATAAATATCTTACTGGAAATATCTGTCATGTGCCAGCCATGTTGGTAACAGATTAATTTCTCTATGTCACCTGTCATTTCAAATGATTAAAATGAGAAAGGGCCTTACCTCCATGACTTGCGTACAGCCTGCTTGGTCATAAACCAGGAACATTTTGAGTGTAGTGATATTCTCTAAATGGTGCCGTCATCATCAGCCATTTACACAGGGACTATGCTATCATGTTATTCAGCTGTAGATCAATCCAATTCACTTGTTAAAGGTGCCAGAGTCCCCCCAAACAAACAAATTATAAATATATTAACAAATTTAATCATTCCTAAATGAAAAAATTGCTCCATTTTATGTTGTGTCACAATGTTGACCTGCATAACACATTTTGAAATTTTGAAGCACCTGCTGTTTTTTTAAACTATGGTTTAAAGTAGAGCTCCGCTCGTGACTTCCTGGTAGGACAGTGATGAGGGGGTTTTATCCCAAAGTTTACCAGTTTGATTTGCAAATCTAGATGCCCGGTGAGGGAGCGGGTGGGCCATGGCCCGGCTGAATACTCCCTAGGTTTCCTCGGTCGATCGTAAGAGGGGAGAAAAGAGGTTGCTTTCTGTTGCCCTGGTGTTCGCAGAGCTAAAGGGTAATGGGAAGCAGATCTGTTTGTGATGTTCTGTATTTTTGTCCGTCGTCATATAAGTGAAATACCCTTGAGTACGACGTTAAACACCAATCAAACAAACAAAACAAACAAACAAAAAAAACTAAACCAGAATCTGAGGAAACTGGGGCAGATTGAATCTCGAACTAGAACTGAAATGGCTACTGCTACAGGTCTAGCATCTCAACAAATAAATCTTTGGGGGAACAAACAAAGAAAACAATCATTTTAATGACATTATTTTGTGAAACTAATCATCAGTTCTTGTTGCTGAAGGAATTCCCCAGACATAAAGCGAGCCTCTAGTCTATTCCACAGATGACTTTAGGTGCTGTTTAATGGACCAGTGTCTTTCTCACATATTTTGGTAAATAGTTTGTTGGGGACTAGGTTTACTGCTGGTAAATAGGCCTAAAACTCTAATGGTTGTGTCTGTACATTTTTCAATCTTTCTTAATGATCACAAAATTTGTTTTAAATCTGTATTAATTAGTGAATGAATTAAGCATAAAGGTTTTATAGGTATGCTACTGATTTTTCGCAAAGATCAATGGGCATTCAGTTTTAGCAAGAGTATTTCCTAATTGGTACTTTACTAATGGTTTGATTCTTTTCCTTTCAGATGTCAGTTAAAACTGTCTTATAATGGCATTGGTTCATCAGAGATTTTTAAGCACATGGCATCTTCTGACTTCATCTCCAAGTGGTTTGCGGAGGATATCAAACAGTGCAATCCCAGGTTGTTCACTATTGAGAAAATTGCTAGGACAATTCCATGACAGGGATATGCAATTGACATATAAACATCTTCAGTTTGAAACTAGACCCAACCTTATCTCTAAGAATTTTAGTGTGACTGCAGATTTTAAATTAAGTAAAAACAGTCAATGGGTGACTGGACCAAGAAAACACCATAAAGAAGACAAGAATTGTTATTTGAAGCCTGAGCTGACTGAAGAACAAGTTGATTCACTTGTCTCAGAGATTTTGGCATCAGCTGGCAAAAAAGATGTCATGGTGCAGACAGTGTCCAGAGTAACTGTGCGAGAAAAAGTAGACAATCTTTTGTTAAAAGGATGGGAACCAGATATGATTAAAGGTGTGTTTGTTATGCATACAGCTTTCCTGACAAAGTCAAAATCAAAACTAAATGACATTGTTGACAACCTTTGTGCCTTTGGCTTCACAAATCGTCAAGCATCATCTCTGTTATCTAGTGGAATCAAGACAGATTTATCTCAGAAGCATTTAATGGAAAGTCTAAACACTTTAAGAAAATCAGGAATGAAAGATGGACAACTTCAAGCCATTGTGTCAAAACATCCAGAGTTATTGACTTATGATTCAAAATCTATCAACAATCGAGTTAATGCGTTGAAAGCTCTTTTCAAAACCGATGACATTGTGCCATTGTTTGTAAAGTCTCCAAATATTCTTTCAGAAGACTGGTCAAGAGTTTTTGAGACCTTTCATTATGCATTTTCCACTATGGGAGTGAAACAGCGTCAAATGGTGAACTCTAAGCTGTTCAGCTATCCGTTAAATTTTGTGAAGATGCGCCATATTTTTCTTGCAAGGAATGGTCTTTATGTGAGACCTCGTAGGGATGACGATCCAGTGCGAATGACTAACCCTCTCCTAAAAGATATAATTGATACTTCAGATGAAAATTTTGCCAAACAATTTGGTAATACAACATTAGGGGATTATAAAGCTTTTGGAGCCATGATGATGAAAGAATTAGAAAAGGAAAATCAAATGAATAAAGACTCTGACATTGATGAAAGCGATGATGATGATGATGCTTTCAAGCTGGATGGTGTGGAGTTGCATGATAAATTTGATGCCAAATAAAATAATTATCACTGTGAATGTGATGTTTTCTCAATCATACCTTAATTTGAATTAGGATTTTTAAAATTAATAAAAGTCTCTTTTATTTTAAATGTGCCCGTTTGATACCATTTCATTCATTGTACACTTCAATTATCAATGGTTCGAGTCCACCTTTCGACCATCAGGTATATAAGGGAGTCACATGTTGTGGCTCCGGCAATCGTGGGGGTGGTTTTTACGAGGTTTCCTCTCGGTTTTCCACCGTAATAAGGCTGTGCATAGTGTGAAATGGACAATCCGTCGTCATATAAGTGAAATACCCTGGAGTATGACGTTAAACACCAATCAAACAAACAACACAAACACTTTAAGCATGAAATCTTCTTTTGAGTATACTCAAGGACTGTGGTAACCTCGTCCCATTCTTCAAACCAATTTAACCTTTCCTCCGTACCTGTTTCATTTTAACAATAGATTATCAGAGTATACTCAAAGCTTGCATGACTTTGTGGTGCCTGTTTAAAGCCAGTTAAAAGTTAGATAAAGTAAAAATTTGCCGGATTTAGGTGTCTTTTTCAAGCCACTCTAACCAAAGATATGATAATAGGCCAGTGCTGTTTGGGATAAGGGACTGAACCTGGTTTCCCCATAGTTATGCAAACTAATTTTAGGAGGACTGATAAAAACGTTTCCCATATTGTTTGAAATGTTCATCAAAATTTGCGCTTTGCTTCTGATTCTGACAAATTTTTCAATCCGATCATCAATGAAGTTGGTTTTATAAAGCAATTTGACTTTATTTTTCCTAAATGAAGTTCTGTTTTTGCAAAATGAGCAAAGCCTTGGTACATGCAAATGTTACATGTAGGTTAACTTTAGTTTTAGAGGACTGGTTTTAAGGTTCTGCCAGAAAAGATAACACAGGCCTGTAATTGGTGTTTAACTTCATACTTAGTCAGATAAACCAAATACTTCTAACTACAATACAAACTAGAATAACTTAACTTGGAACATAAACAAAAGCTCGCCAAAAACGGAGTCTACGAAACGCGCCACTCCACGCTCTTATGCGTCTCTGACTCATTTAAATAAAAACAGCTATTTTTTACGCGTTTTCGGAAGTCCTCATGTACTCTTAGGCTCCTGCCATGCTTGTTTCGTTAGCGGTTTTCTATTGGTTCCCTCCAAAACAGCAGACTCACGTGAATGCCTTGTTTCAGATATATTTTTTGATTGGAAAGAAATTCCGATGAGCTGATTTTTTCAGTACACGCGTCTTCTTGCAAACTAGGTGCGTTCTGTTGTTTTCATGAAAGGGCTTTTTTTTTAAAATGAGCGGCAGAGCAGACAAATGTGAGTGCGCTAACTGGCATCTATTGTTTATGCTGTGTCAGAAATGGGTGCATTTTCGGTGCATCCATACATTAAGTTACTTCTAGGCTGTACTTTCACTAAGAAAATTTTATCTTAAAATAGCTAAAATACTGTTAATATTTACTTTCTCAAAGACACAAAAGTCAAACTCTGCCTTCAGTACAGAATATGATGTGCAAAAAATCATATAGTTAATGTGTAGATGTGTATAAGGCTACATGGACATTGTGGAAAATTGACCATCAATGTTTCTAGTATCTTAGTTATTTCTTCAAACTGTACACACTTGTTTTTTACATGTATATCAAAAATAGTTTCATTGTTTAATAGCCAAGAACTACATGTAAGACGAGAAAAACTAAAGAGAGCATTGAATTCTGTGCAACTTATTTTATTTCTTTTTTATTTTAATATAAATTTTTTGCACAAGTAGATACAATTTCATAGCTTGCCATGGTGTCATTATAAAACGATCATAAATAAAAATGTTTAATGTTAAGATAATTGTCTTGATTCGGCATGAATTCGTTCCCAAGGGTTAACTCAGGATCTAAGTTACTGTTAAGTCTTGCATCATTATTGGAAAGTTTACGACCAGGCTTCTGATGTAATTGATGTGAGGGGGTGTTTATTGGATCAGATTTGGTTAATCTGGCTGTCTGGAGAAATGACTTTCAATACCGACCAGAAAAAGGGGTGAAAAAAAAAAAACCCATCTCGACAAAGTGTGGTGTTTTCTAACCGAGGTGCATTAACAACCATTTTGAAGTCTACACTGGCTCTCTAACCTCATATTATTTTAAGATCTGATTTTAAAATCTTGTAAATTCTTTCAAAACACTATATTTTCACAAAGAAAAAAAATAATTTATTTTTGCCAAATATGAACAAAGGTATTTGCAGAAAAATAAATACAAATGTCACTATGTTGGTTTGAATGACTAAGCTCCCGTTGCCATGGAAATTGATTAAACCCTTTCAGCTAGGAGCAGTGTCTGGAACCACATATATAATGTATTTACTTAGCACTGGGCGGGTGGTTGGAGGGAACTTCATGTTACCCAGGTGCTCTCAGAGTTAAGGGACAACAGAAAGAAGATGGGTTGTGGTGTGACTGTATTATGTCTTGCGTTCGTCCTGTTTTTGTTTTGTTTTTTTTGTTGGGTTTTTTTTTTTGGTTTTTATTTTTGGTAAATAATCTTAAGTACTACACAAGTAGTGTTATTCCGAAAAACGATATATCTTCATTTTGACTCAATATTTCAGCATTTATTATGCCATCGTCATAAAGATAATCACACTACTTGTATATTATGTTAAACTCTTCAGAGGAACTACAGAATCTTAAGTACGATCTTGAACCCCAATCAAACAAAGGAACAAAAGCTCTTGTGGATAGAATCAAATAAATAAAAACGCCATAAGTCCTGGTTTTCTCTAGCAGATTACATTGTATGGTAGCCAATCTCTAACAAACAAAAAAAAAGCAATAGCGGTTAGAATCAAATAAATGAAATGCATCTAAGCCCTGTGTTATTTCAGGAAAAGGTTTTTTTGTTTTTTTTTCAAATAGCAGATTACCAAAAGGTGCTTTCATGTTGTCCCTGCAGAGTTTCATGGGATCAAGACCCTTTCTGCGTAACCCATGAATTCGCGTTGATTACTGTGTTTAATGGTATTTATACGATCGACAGGCAGTCTGCATTCCAATGAAGCTGAGGAAATCAATGCTTTCAGATTGGGTAATCTTTACTAGATATCACCCTGCAAAGATTTAGCACATTTACCTCCTATAAATTTCATGATTAAACAGTTGTGAGTCTGCTGAAATCTCATCATTCAACACAGGTGTACCACAAAAGAATAAGTAGTATTTTCTACACATTAATTATATGATTATGTAACATGTATGTACATGTAGTAAGATAGGAATTTTGTGAAATACATATATATCATGTCCTCTGTGGGCCGGGGGTTAGTCAGAAATCAGAAGTAGGGTGTCCAAAATGGTAATTTTGCTTCACTTTTCATATAACTGGGTGTCCAATTTTAATCATTTTCCTATATGCTGTATGTTAAAGTTTCTTAAAACAGAGTATCCAAATGAAGCAATAGTTCACTTCAGGGTGTCCATTTGGACAGGTGGACAGGTGTCTGCCTAAGCCCTTGTCTGTGGGTGTTAGATGGGATTAAAGAGACACAGCCCTAAGTCAAATGCAAACATGTCATATACTTATTACATTAAATCATCTACATATCAAATTGAACACTTTGATCATTTTATTAGTAAGGTTAGCTTGATAACATTTATGATTATCTATTTATTTATATTTACATTTTTTGACATTTAAATAATATGCATATATGTTTATGTACAGTGTTAATTGAGGCGTGCAGTGAAGAGCACATTTTTATTCTGACTAAATTTATCCTCATTAAGTTAAGTTATTTTGTATTATATTATTATTATATTTAGTGTTAAGATTAATGGCAGAAGGAGCTTCATGTTGCCCTGGACCTTTCAGAGCTTCCCAAGTCTAGCTTAAACACTAAGCTAGTTATCCCAAGATTAAGAGATTAATAAAATAAACAGCTAATATTTCCATGCCATATTTTATTATGTACAATAACATGTATGTAAAGTGGTAACCTTTTGACTGATCTAGGGGTGATTTCATCTCCAACCACCATCGTGAGATCGAGGCCGCCTGTCGACCATCAGGTATATGAGCCAGTCACATGTTTTGGCTCAGGCAATCACAGGGGTGGTTTTAACAGTTTCCTCACGGTTTTCCACTGTAATAAGGCTAGGTGCAGTTTGAAGTGGACAATCCATCGTGATATAAGTGAAATACCCTTGAGAACAACGTTAAACCCCAAGCGTCAAACAAACAAACATCCACTTTAAGGAAGTTTTGAAAACTTTTTAACTAGGTGTGCCCATGACTTTCAATTTCACTAATTTGAGAATTTACGGCTCCTAAAGTGTTATTGATGTATGAGCAAGTTCATTTAATCCGATTTGCATGTATAGCTGTTTGGAGAAGCGTTGTTCAATTGTCCGCATCGCTTAAACAAGAGTGGCTTGGAGCGATGGGTGGAATTTATTTATATGTCACCAAAAGAAATGTCTTTACAACTTTTTTTGAGAATTTTATCGGATGAAGTACTTTTCTGACACAATCAATGCAACCCTTGCGCTCATTCAGAATAAAGTTTATTAGGTTTTATTAAATTAGTTGCGTTCAAATGAAGTCCGAGAAATCAATCAATTCTTACAGATTGCATAATTTTGTCTGGGTGTGAATTGAGATATCATCTGAAGCAGTGTCTTAGTTAAGACTGGAATTCTGCCTTTAATACATCCTTCTTTAGGTCATTTTTGCTCGTCGAAATTTTCCTTTTTCCTATCTTTCCAATGTTAAAATTCAGTAGTTCTACCTGTCATTTTATTCATTTTGAGAAAATGACAGCTGGATGGGTCTTCAGCTAAATCTATTACCCCCAAGCCCACTTCACCCCTTGGCTAAAATCCTGTCACCTATAAAATGTTATTGACCCACCATTTGTAAGCTTATAGATCTATGGCTTGGACCTAGATGCTGTAAATATGAACATGAACATTTACAGAAATATTATGTTAGACCCTACTTCATGTATTTTTCACCATTTTATTTTGTCTAAGCACTCCAAAACATCCAGCTTTCTGGTTCAGATCAGTATGTTTTATGGCGCGTAGCAATGTTGTCTTAACTAATAGCACTGGGGGAAAATTAACTTTCTAACATTATGGAAATGTTCACATCTTCTGCCAATTATTGTTAGAATACACTATCGTGAAATGAAATACCTCTAAGCATGACGTAAAATGCCAATCGCTCAAAGAAAACATCCCTAGCATGTTTTAAGCATCCCTAAATAACCATAACCAAGCTGTTGCTGTTGGGGAGAACGGACTGAAAGGGCTTTTCTCATGGTAGTTATACAAAGGTATTTTAGGACTTTTTTAGGTTTGCCAAATTGTTTTCAGTTTTTCATGTATTTGCAATTTTGTTGATTTTGACCAATTGATCTGACCATCAATGAAGTTTGTATTATGAAGCAATTTTGGCCAATGTTAGGTTATCTTACAAAATTTTAAGGGCTGATTTTAAGGTTTTGGCAGAAAAGTTCACTGCACAGGCCTGCATAGCTGTGGATGATCTTCTTAAGTGTTATGAAGTATATTAAGACATGAATCAAGGACTTTTGTAAGTCATGTTCTGTAGACGGTAAAATTGGAGAGAAATTACTGTTTGTTTATTTGATTGGTGCTTAACGTGGTACTCAAGGGTTTTTCACTTATATGAAATATATGAAAAATATGAGCCAGATTAATGCATTGGTCTACATAAACATGTTTTTAAATCCATAGCTATTTACATGCATCTTAAATTGAGAATTTACGGCTTCGAAAAATATAACCGATGTGTGAATGCGCTGGTGATGGTGATGGATGGCATTCTTTTGATTTGCATATTTAGCTGCCCTGAGTAACATTGTTCAATTGATGCTGTAACTTTAACAAGAGTGGCTCGGAGTGAGAAAGCATTTGATTTATTTTTATGCAATAAAAACATAATTTTTCTTTGCCTGGGGTATTTTATAGGGGTGATGACCTTTTCTTCACAGTCAGTGAAACCCATGTGATTATTCCCAGCCAATTTATTGAGTTTTATACAATCTACTGCGTTCAAATGAAGTCTGAGAAATCGATAAATTCGCACGGATTATGTAATTTTGTCTGCTTGTGAATTGAGATATCACCTTGGGGTCTTTCAGACTATTAGACAACTCTACTTCACCCCCAGGGAAAAATCCAGTTGACAAACCGTCTTAAAATTGAGCAGTACGATTGTGATAAATTTAGTTTTTGGCAATTATTAAGGCATATGTCATTTTCAAGATGTTAATTTTAACAATATGTTGTATGACTTTAATTTAAACTTGGTCTAAAGTTTTATTATTCAACCTTTATACAGTTCAAAAGAAAAAGAACTTAATTTTAAAACAACAATACATGAATGATTATATCTCGAATATACACCTTTTTTTTAGAACAATGTTTAACACTAAACAACTTAAGCATGGTTCAGTGTTAACCTGTACTGCTTACTACTCATACTTTGATGTGATATCTCAATTTATATGGTGTCTGTATTGCGTCCTGTTGTTGTCCTGTATTTGTTCCGCGTTGTCATTGTTTGTTGCCAGTGGTGTCAGGGGTGGTTCTTCACCCATTGGGCTGGTACCTCGTCATATAAGTGAAATACCCTTGACTATGACGTAAATCCCCAACCCAACAACAACAAAAATCCAGTTGTTCTCAGAGCTAGGGGGCAACAGGAATCCAATCAGTTTGCTAACCTGGATTTATTCTGACATAACAGGCCAGTCTGACTCTACCAGCTTGATATAGATACAATGTAATTAAATGGCTGCAATTCAATCCTGACCTGCCTTCAAACCAGGGCTCAGATTGACAGACAACTGCTCCTAATCAAGCCATTTTAAGCGAGGTGCATTCCTGAGAGAATTAAAAACTGGCTTTCGTAGATAGCTGCATGATCGACTACTCAATTTATCCAGTATAATCGTGTTAGCTTATAACAATCAGTCATTACTGATCTGCACAGTCCACTAGTTTAGTGCTTCTGATAAGGTTATTCCATTACATAACCTCTATCATGACTAATTTAAAAGCCAGTTAGCCATGGAATGGTTTCGTGATATATATATATATACATTTAACATCTCCTTTGCGGAGTATTATGAGCCTGCGTTCAGGGCTTAGTGGGGAGCATGTTGGCCCCTACTAATCCTAATTCAATGTACCCATAATTGATTACAGACTCTGTTCATTGACCTCAGGTATATGAATCATAATATGAGCAGCCCTGTGAGGGAACGGGTGGGCCATGGCCCTGCAGAATACTCCCTCGGCTTTCTCGGTCGATCGTAAGAGGCGAGAAAAGAGGCTGTTTTCTGTTGTTCTGGTGTTCGCAGAACTAAAGGGTAATGGGAAGCAGATTTGTTTGTGATTTTCTGTATTTGTGTCTGTCTTCATAAAGGTGAAATACCCTTGAGTACGACGTTAAACACCAGTCAAACAAACAAACAAACAAACACAAACATAATATGAGCAAGTCAGCAATGTAGGTTGGGCAATTGCCTGGATAGCCTTTACCAGGTACCCTTTTGTTTCCCACCATATTAAAGCAAGAAACTGTGTGAAATGGGCAACCTGTCCTCTTATAAGTCATGAAACACGGCCTTAGCCAGAAATCAGAAGTATGGTGTCCAAAGTGGTCATTTTGAATCACTTTTTGACTAACTAGGTGTCCAATATTTACAGTAACCCTATCTCCTGCATATTAAAGTTTCTTAAAACGGGCAAGTGTTAAATTCATGGTATCCATTTTGGATGGGTGGACACCCCTCTGTCTATTATAAAGCCTTTGAAGTTAAATATTCTTTAGTATTACTTCAATCCCTATCAAACACAAACAAACACTATATCCATTTAGCATCTCATTTATTGTGTGAAGTTTTTATACTGAATGCTTTTTGAAAATTTTGTTTTATTGAAACAAATTTTCCTCTACTTGAAGCAGTTTTGTTAATTCACATTTTCTGAAAATAATTTCATACATTTTCTTTAAAGGAACTGTTTTGTTCTTTTTTCTCTAGAGAAAGTTTATTTTGTATATTTTCATCAGTCAGTCATTTAATACATTTTTATCTTCAGAATGTCCCTTTGTAGTTCTTCATCTACACATACATGAAGTCATTTTTTTTATTTCATCTACAGAAAGTCATTTAATACATTTGCATCTACAGAAAGTTTGCTTCATGAAAAACTACTTCATCTCCAGAAATTTTTTTGTTCTCATTCAGCTACAGAAATAGTTTGTGTAAATATTTAATCTACAGAAAGATCCCATGAAAATTTCATATATACAGGACGATATTTTTTCATCTACAGAAAACTATTTCGTACTTAATGTCATTTCTCATACTTGAAGCTTTAGTTAATTTATTCATCTACCTTTGTGTGCTTTGGTAAAGTACAGGTAAGCCTTAAAAAAAGGATGATTGAGATTTATATATTTTTGCCTTTATAAAAAGCGTTTAAAATCCAGTTACCGTTTGACCGGCAGGACTGTTTGCTACAGTTATTGAGTACTAATAAAGATCAATGAAACCAAGTGGATCAGATATTAATAGAAGTGAAATGAAGGGCCCCTGGCAAAGTCATTTAGCGTGTGTAATACCATTTTGTTTGTCTAATTAATGAAGCCTAAGCTAGCCATTGACTATGAATTGATTAAATGGACCAAAATTTCAACATGAAACGTTTGTGCCGTGCTGAGTGATAAGGTGTGCATTGATCAATCGGCCAGGGTATTAATAAATGTAAACAGAAAGCTAGTTAATAGTAAGGTGAAAAAATGTGCGATCTTTAAATGAGACTTGCTTAGAACTTTACTAAAGAGACATTTTTAGACAAGTATACTGAGATCGACATGATTTTCAAGGGCCCCTTCAGAAATACAGTTAAGCCTATGGAGCTGATGCTGTCATGTGAGGTAGTAAAATAACCTTAAGTATGGCATCATGCCTTAATGAAATAAACGGCCCGCAGCCGTGGTATCATGTGCGCTTACTAAACTGAACCTTCTTCGATGTACCGTTCACCGGATCGAGTCTGCCTGTCGACCATCAGGTATAGTCCGTCATCATATAAGTGAAATACCCTTGAGTACGACGTTAAACACCAATCAAACAAACAAACCATCAGGTATATTAGCGAGTCACATGGTGTAGCTCTGGCATTCTCAGGGGTGGTTTTTAGAAGGTTACCTCCTGGTTTTCCACTGTAATATGGCTTAGTGCAGTGTTAAGGGGCTATTCGTTGTCATATAAGTGAAATACCCTTGAGTACGACGTTAAACACCAATCAAACAAAACAATAAATGATCAAAGAAACAAAGTGATAAAACCACAATCACTTATGGTGGCCTCTTGTCAAAATTATATTTAATTTTTTAATTATATTTTAATTATATTTTAATTATGTTGTAAAAACCTAATTATATGGGATTCAAAATTCAAGGAGTACATGTACCTAAAAAAAGCAATAAAATTATCATTGATATGTTTTAAATACCAGTTTCAGAAATGCTGATTCATAATATTTATTATTTTTATGAAATACCTTTTCATTATCATTAAATAACACTTTTTGTTATTTAACTTGAATGGTATATTGTGTAATATATACTCTTTATTGCTATTTAGATAGGTTTACCTTATTGTTGCCCTGTGAGGGAGCGGGTGGGCCATGGCCCTGCAGAATACTCCCTCTGCTTCCTCAGTCCTGGTGCTGTCAGAGCTAAAGGGTAACCGG
>JARFOD010092609.1:0-17598 GCA_031763545.1 Mopalia muscosa | reverse complement strand
CTGTCCCCTCTTAGACTCTTCTCTTCAAACTATCTTAACAGTGTGGGCGTCAAGATCCATTCATGGATCTCTTGTTTCTATATGTAGGGTGTTGGCGTAATGTGAGTTTTATGGTCCGGTGGAGTAACATCCCCGTCAAAAACTCATCAAAACTGTGACAAGCAATGATACAGTTATAAGAAGAAATTAATACAAGTAAAAAAAAAAAAATCCACCCTAAAAAACTTCCAGGTATCTAGCATATGTTATATAGCATATAAGCAAGCAAAAAAGTCTGTAAAACAATCAGTTCATTCACATAAACAGAATTTGTGAACAGATGTGTTTCCTGGTTAAGAAAACCTTGAGGAATTGTTCTACAAGGAGGACAAATGTTCTTCCTCTTGGGTCAATAAATAATATCACATTTGACTTTTAGACACTTAAAGATATCTCAACTAATTAATTTTTTTTCTCAGCACACTGTGAACTGGATGCTTTTTTATATTCTCTTTTGTTTAGCCTCAATTCATTTAATTATAATGACTAAAAAATGGCATGTTTTATATTTGACACATTTGACAGTTGACACGATTTCTGACAGTGAAAATGGCAACTGTCACTTATAATTTGTACTTTCCCAGTAACCCTTAACTTTGTCCTCTGGTTAGCTTGTTTGTAGTGAAAAAGTAGTAACACATTTGTTTGGCTTTAAGGATTTTGAGATGAAAAAGAATTTATTACTTATTTTCCTTTTGAACAAAAAGTAATTGAAAACCTCTTGTACTATTATTTTCTGATATCATCCTTTATAAACTTAAGGTGTTTTTTTTTTACAGGTTATTATGAACTTTATTGAGTAATTTGAAACCAAGAATGTAAGATTTTTTGCCAACTACTAGCCTTTTTAAAGGTTTACCAGAGTTTTTTGCTTTATAAAGTCTGTGAATCAAACAAAAGTAAAACCATTACATGTTATGTTGTGTAACTTTGGTGTTGTTGTTGTTGTTAGGTGTGGACTGCCGTCAGATATATGAAACAGTCCTAATCACAGCATTGGCCAATATTAAGTCAACCAATCAATTGGCCATTTTTTAGTCAAGCTTACTCTTCACATCTTGCCTGTGAACTTGAATGTATGGAATTCACTAGCTAGACTAATTTCCAGAATATGTTATAAGATACAATTGGTTATTTATTTCCTGTTTATTTATAACTTTCAGGAACATGCGTTTGAGTCAAGTCAGAAGTACAAAGAAGGGAAGTTCATCATAGAGCTGGCTCACATGATCAAGGACAATGGATGGGACTGACTGTGGCATGGGGCCCAGTCTGGGGCCTTGGGTCCCCGGACAGGTCAACAAAACACACTTTTTGTGTCGCTTGAGTGGCTTGACCCATATTTTGGGTACCTTTGACCCATTTTGCGGATCTTCACCTATACAGCAGGGCATGTGTTTTGCCTACTTTTGGATGTTGGACCCAAATTGGGATATGTAACCTAAATTGGGGCAAGCGATTTTTCTAGGCTTGTGACCCATTTTGTAGGATAAGTGACGGAGAACACTTTGATTATTTTGACCAATGCAACACCTTTCTGTTTTCGAGAAAGAACTTACACATCAAGAACTGTCATGATCTCAACTCATTGAATTTGTCAAGTGGTGTTCATTAAATAAACTGATAGAGACTACCAGCTTTTGCGCTGCACATTTAATGACTTAAGAAAACGCTGTGATATCATCGGCCTCGGAAACGCTCCGCTCTTTGCCATGGGGCGTTAAAAAAATCTGACATGTAGGTTGATTAATTTTCTTTTGGTTTCTTGTTCAACATCTCTTTGTTTTTGTCACCATTAGGTTTATGCTGTTAAAAGAAAATAACCTAGGAGCATGGGTTTGTGTAAACTATGGCTGAGGGCTGACTTCATACAGATACATGCAGCCTCTCATGTTGTCTCAGTACTGGCTTTTGGTTTATGTTCAAGTTGATTGAAAGATTTTGTATCTGACATCTGTACTTGGTTAACAGTACAGCAGGACAGTGCCATGATGGTTGTATTTCATGAAGGAATAAGCATAAAAGCAAGAGGACCAAGAACTTATTAGACAGGTATGTCTACAAAAAAACCAAAAAAAAGAAGCTCACATTTGAAATGCTCTAAAGGGTTTTTGTTAAAGGATACACGTTGGACAAGTGTACATCATCTCAACACTCCATGGTTTTCAGCAATTTCTCACCATCGTCAGACTATGGAAGTTATAACAAAATGCCTTCTGGTTTCCAATGCCATTCAACAATTCAAAATCAAGACTATCGTTGTCAAACCTGTCAGAAATTTTATGGATCTTTGAATAAGGTACTATAATACATTATACCTGTGATCGCAGTTCAGGTGGATGGAGGTTTGACATTTCTGTAATAGGTTCTGGACCTCTTGAATTTGCTTCGATGTCTTTGTAAACATTTAGATCCCATTTGGAAATTGCCTGCTAAAGGTTAATAGCATGGTTGGTGAGAAATCTGTAAAGTGAAATGAAACAGAAAGCCACTTGTGATGTTTCCCCAGTGATAGGATGTGACTTTTGGCTTTCACCCAAGTGATTTATGCCTCCCTTCTTATCACTGCTAGAGGTTGTTGCATAGCGATGAGGCTTTATTGAGGATTGTTTATGATTCCACATGATCTGGTGATTTAACGGCACAAGTACTGGCCGTGCACAGTACATTTTTTTTACAGTAAGTGGAATGGATGAAGAGAGGTAAAGAACTAGTGGTTGGACATTTGTTGCCTAAACTCTAATTAGTTTAAGTTTGTCCTCAAAGTGAAAGTACTGGAAGGCCATTTTGATTCGGTGAAAATGCTTGAAGTTCAAATGAATCAACACCATAATGTGGTGATTATGACTTAAGAAAGGTTTTTCATGAATGCTGGATGTGAGATGGCACAATGACCTTAGTCAGAGCTATTTTGGGTGCAAACAAATGTAGGAACATATCTGGGGCCACTATAGAGAAAAAAATATCTTTTGTATTCATTCTTTAAAATTTGTAGTTTTATTACTGTTATAGCTTGCATGTGCTGTTGAGAGGGTAGTGCTTTGGATGTGAGAACTCCCTTTCGTGTATTGCACAGGTCCCTGACTGGTCTGCTGTCTACAGTGAGTATACAAGAGACGTTCAGCATATGATTCCTGATGTTCTGACAAGATTGCAGCACTGTTATATTAAGATACAGGTGAAAGGCTCGTAAATATGACATGTCAACCTTTAAAATTGAGCTTAACAGTTCATATTAATCAAATATGAATATCTTTGATTAAATAAAATTATTTGTAGAATTCATTACATGTACAGGTAGTCAAATGTTGTACTGTTTTTGGGTGCGAAAAATAGCCACTCGTAAGATAAGCCAATCTGGCTTTTGAACATTCAAGCATTTTGTGTTTTCGTGTAAGTTTTACAGTTTGTGACAAATAATATTTTTCAATAAATTTAAAAAGGCAATGAGGAATTTACTTAAAGCAACGTCCAATGTCTTAACCAAAAAAACAATTTATTGATTTATACTATTAGTATCTAGTGCCATTCTGTTTGGTTTATTGTATTTATCATGCAATATATTTGCTCTTTGGATAAGCTTATCTCACAAACTTTTGAAACTCTCAAGGAAAACTGAATGTCAAATTGATGGAATTCTTTCTGTTAACCACATAACTGTTTCTTTACATTTGTATTGCCATTGAAGTGGTTATTCCGAAAGATTTCTCCAGCCTACAAATGTATATATTACACTGATGGTAACCAGATATGATCAGCCACAAAGCATTTGATCTTTTTAATGCCTCAACTTTTTATTCTTCTAAAATAGGAAAGTTAATAACTGGTAAATCATTACGATTGTTTTTTTAGAAGCATTTTACACTACTTATGTTGTAAATATTTTTCTTCAAAGTTTCCCATTGCACAATGTCAATTATCACTGGTGAATGCTGTATGGTTTAATTTAACAATTAAGTATAGCTTCAATTATATATCAGAAGACTTTGTCACGATATTTTAGGGAAGCCGCAAAAAACTTGTGTGTCAATATTTTATAAAGTTTATAAACTTACTCATGGACACTTTTCTACATAAGTCATTAAACATTCTACATGAAACATTTGAGTAAAAACATATTAAATATTTTGAGATAAAAAATAGAAAAATCAAAGTTAAACCAAAATTATTGTTTCTGTTCTTCAACATTTGTTCATCAATAAGCATTTCCATGACTTGTCATTGACGTGGAGTATTTTATGATATATATATGACATGATTTTCCTTTTCATAACTGCAGGTCTGTGTATCTCATAATGTGGTGAATAGTTTGACTAGGGAGTAGTCACTTGCAGTTTTTCCTGCTATTTCTGAAGTTTAGGAATTACTATTTCATTATTTCTGAATTGTACATGTTAAACTCATCCTTAAGGTATGAACTCATTATGTAACAGTGTTATACCCCAAACTTAAATGAAATTTCAAATTTTTCAATGTTATGCCACTTTCATGTGTGTGTTTTTTTATATGTAAAAGTTACAACTTCACTGCCTGGTGAAGAATTCGATGTAAAAATTCATAAGTTCCTTCAATACAACAAAAGATGTTTATATTTGACCAAACTTCATCTTTTCACAACCATGTTCTATATAACCTGTAAACTGAAGCAGTACTATTTCCCTGTTGTGCCTTCTTCCTTGAAATTCAATTCTAAACTTCATTTGATAAATTCCGTAACTCACTGTGCACCTTAATTCAATTGGATCTTTTCTGAGCATCATTGTTTGTTCATTTGATTCATATCCTTTTCACTGTTTGTTCATTTGATTCATATCCTTTTCACTGTTTGTTCATTTGATTCATTCCGCACATTATTTTATTTTCGTTTCATCGATTCTGTTTTCCCCTGAAATTTATTTGAGACATTCTGTACCCCACTGGTTATCCATCAAATCAATGTTTTATTTTATTTTAGCAATTCTGGATTTCATTTGAGTTATTCTGTACTACATTATACATTTATTGACTTGAACAGGGATTCCCTCACTTCATGATTGCAATTTAATTTCGAATGTGCATTGAGTTTTCGTTGACATTTCTGTTTCATTCTTCACTCCGTCAATTTTCTACTTCATGTCAACTTCATTGCCTCTACTTTGTACTAAGTGTCTTGCTCATCAACATTATTTACATCAGCATAGAAATCCTGTCCATTACATTATAAACTCAATCATGCCCAAACTGAGCTTTCAGGCTGTTTACTTTCACTTTCAGTTCAGTTCATTTAATGACAAGCTCAACTTTCCAGCTATGTGTAAGCCAATGAACATGAACATTCTTTACATATTTATATACACAGAAACCATGTCTATGTGATTTCATTTCATTCAAGTCACAACAAAAGTTTTCATTCAAATCATTTAGTTTCACTTTCAGTTCTGTTCATTCAAAGGCAATCTAACAAAACTTTTTGACAACATTAAAACGGTAATTAATAAACATCTAAATGTGAGTGAATTTTTTTTATTAACTCAGCTTTAACATATTTTAGCGTCATCCATCGAGACATTTTCCTTTGAAAACTATTTCCTTTCTGTCACACAGACTTCCGTCCGGAAATTAACATGTTTCTTGCCCATTTCATTTTCCCAGCATTCATTCTATGAAATTGTCTGAATTTTCTTGATATTACTTTATTTCATAAAGCCAGTTTTAAAATCATACATAAAAAGTCATAAACATTTGATGTTGACCTTTTATTATTCTTGAAACATTTTAGTTAACAATAGTTGATAGGGCTTTTGTAAATATATTTAAAATGATGTCCCTAATTTTATTTTGAAAGCTAAAAAAAATCTTAATCAATGCTTCATTTTGAATTTTTGTTTTTGTTAAGTTTCTGTTCTGATTATTAATTTTTTCATTCTGTTGACTATGTTCTTGCATTTTCTTGTGTTCAATTGAAATAAAAAAATACACAAAAAAGATAAACGTCAAAAGTATTAATAGACTTTTGTTAAACACAATGTCTTTCATTTCATTTTTTATAAGTAATGTCTTGAACACATTTCATTGCTACTTCCATTATTTAATTGAAATTCAAATATAGACCGAGAATATAAGTTTATAAAAATCAATTATAGACCTTTGTTTCACACAATGCCCACAGTTTCATTTGTAATGTCTAAAAAATCATTTAGTTTATTTTAAAGTTGAATTGAAATGTCAATTATTTGATGGTATTAAAGATGCACTATACATCATAATGATGTGTAATCATTAAGATAAGATATTCTGTAGGTCAAACTGACCGTATTGTTGTAGAATGAGCACAGTTATTGTTTAGTTAAATGTTTAGATACATTTTATTTGTACCGTGCTTGAAATGATAAGTACATTTTCTTAGCTAATTGCTAATTTTTTTTCTTCAGTACAGTGCTAAGCAATTCATATAGTATATGAAAATCATATATGTATGTAAGTATGTTTGCTTTCCCAACATCAACTAGCGCTTTTATTCAAATAACGAGACTTTCTCAATGTTCACACAAATTATTCCATATTGTATTTTTTGCGTTTAATATTATTTATTTTGTGATATTTTTGTTTATTATTTGCATTCAAATTATGTTATTTTTGTCTAGTTTGTGCAGTGCTTTTAATGTCTCTAATGATTTGTGTATGATTGACTATTGTTGATTTTCTTCTCTCTTTTGACATCTTTGTATAAGACACAAATCAATGTTTTAATTCTTAATTTACTGGCCCTTCTATTAAGGGTAGCATTGTCAAAGCATTATCTTACCTTCTTTGCTTTGTACTGGAAGGACATTGGTGTTCTTGAAGCTGTTGTACAACCTGACTGTCATTGTAACGAAGTGAAATACGCCATTTAAGACCAATATCTGTTTTTATACATGTTGTGTGACTTTTAGAGTGTACTCTGATGAATACAAAATCAGTGGAAATTCCAACCTCATGACCTCGAGATTCATGTGGAGCTCTTCAAATATGAACATTATGTTGTTTTGCACAGGTATAATATCTGACCCACTATAAAAGACTAGTTTTCAAAATCAAAATGGAATCCGGGATTCTAAAAGGCATTAACAACTATTACACTCTTTAAATAACTGAGTAATTTTATATAGTATAGCCGTGGGCATGGTTTTGTTCCATGCACAGAATTCATGCCCAGCTGAGCATGGCAAACTTTCTAACTTTCTATATAAACTTCATTTTTTAACCCCGAATCTTGAGTATACTCAGTTGAACGTTGAGTACATACGCCTCTTCTAATTATTGTCTACTCAGTTAAGCCTTGTATCTCCACTCGGTTATACACAATAACTTTAAGAATCTTCACAGGGAAACAAAACAAAGAATTTTAGTTTTTGAGCATTCTTATACATATTAATTCCAACATTTTGGACCAAACACTGTGGAACAGAAAGATTTCAGAACCGAGTCTATATTCCATCAAAGGATCATGCTACTATATTTGTTATTGTATGAAGGGGAGGAGTATTTGATGCATCGCCCATCCAGTTCATTATGGGTATTGCTGCTAGCTGGTTCAATAGTGTGAAGCGTCCCTCCTACCCAAGACATGTTTATACCACCATGGTGTGAGATGTCCTTGAGATACACAGTGGCTAGTTTTATGTCTGTGAGAGAAGTATCAATGTACGACAGACTGGAGGAAAGATAATGTATTATGAATAGGCTTTAGATTGATGGCGTCGTCCATCAGAGATCCGCTGAATCTAGAGCAGACTCTAGACCTTTTCAACAACCACATGTACCTTGCTAGGCGGGATCTTAATAGTGCTCTTGGATCTGAAGGCAATACAGGAGCCGATCTGTAATGGTACCTCCTGTAGAGTTGTCCTGTCTTGTCATTGTTGCCCCGCGTGAACTGATTAACCTTTATGACCATAATGGTCTGCATATGACCTCAAAATAATACTAACAAAGTTTTGGGGGTTCAATTTATGGTACAAATCAGAACCAAAACTTACAACTAAGGTGTTAGTCGGTTTCATAGTTAAGTACAAAAGCCACCCAATATTTGTCTATTTCTTTAAGAATGTTAATGATTTCAGGCCAGACACATACAAAGGTTATATTACAATTGATTTCAACTTTCTGTGATCTGCTGGAACTCACTTGGCTATTATTTTCTTTTGTGTAAAAAGGGATTTATGGTTGATATTATTTCTGAGGTAACCGTTAAAAATGGGTCTAATGTGAAATTCTTCACGTTGATCCTCAGACCGTTACGAAGGATTTTCAGAAATAAAGCTCGAATTTTCTAATGGATGAGTTAAGATAAGTTAAGTTTTTTTTCAGAGCCAGCATTTTGTCTGAGGTAGTTCCTGGTAGTTTAAACAATATCTATTTAAAAGTTTATTTTGAAAACTTTTAACAACAATATACAATACCTTCATGTATTTAAGTATTTTACCTTCATCTGGTATAGCTTCTTAATTTGTATGATCATCGTTTTATCAATTATCAGACATGTTTTTCACAGTAGTCATTTCACCCATCACACATGTACAGGACTTATAAATCTATCAATGTGACTGTCCTATACCGCTACATACTCGCATATTCCATATTTATCGTTTGTGTATTTGCATATAAATTTGTACAAAAAATGTTTCTCGTAAAATAATCTTTAATTTATGTTTGGATGCTTTGTCATTGTAACTGAATAAATGTGATAACGAAACCAACTTTATTGTGTTTTAGTGCTTAATCTTAATACATCTGGTTTGTTTGATTGGTGTTCAACTTCATACTCGAGTGTTTTTAACTTAGGTTTGGACGGCTTATCTACCTTTTACTACACCTTGCCTGCATGGGATTAGTATAGAGTGGTAAGAAACTTTGCTTCCCTTCGAATCTGCGATCCGTGAATGTGTTACTCGACTAGCAGGTTATGCACAAAACTGCTTAATTTTAAGGCTATTTTTTGGTAGGAAAGCACGTGATTTGTTGTCGTTCAAAAACAAAGTTTAGTTAAAATAATATCCATTCGAAAGAAACCCATTTCCAATTAACATGATCGCTGTGTGGGTTTATAGTCTTTACGCTCACAAAACTGGTTACTTTCGGAACACAAAGCAAACTGCTGAGCCGCCATCTTGTCTGTACAGATGAATAAGCTAAGATTCTCACTAATATTCTGCTATACAACCATTCCTATTTCACGAGTGAATATGCAGCTTACCTTTCTGAATTTCACTATTAATTGCGTAATCTCTGTTTCTATATAGAATGGGACAATGTGCGGCTGCCGGCTGCCGTAGGAACATGCTAGCCGTGTAACACATCCATGGATCGCTGATTTGACGGGAAGTGATGTTTCTTATCCCTCTACACTAATCCCATGTCTTACTAATTACGCTGGGAACCTGAGAGTTTCTTGTTGCCCTGATACCATTGAAGCTAAGAAGCAACATTCAGCCTATCTGTTTGTGATGTTCTCTTATTGGGGTCCTGTGGTAGTCTTGTCTTTGAGCTTTCTTGCCAGTGGCGTCAAAGGTGGTTTCCACCCATTGGGCTAGCTCGCTGTCATCTAAGTGAAATTATCTTTATACAGTTTGCCAATTTGAGATCTTACGATTTGTTCCCAATGAGTTACATGGATAAAAAGGCCACTGATCAAAACATCCTTTGACATCTGATATATAGTCCATGCAGATTCCAAATGCCAACTTTCCAATAAATAATGTAAACGACTTTTGAGTTCTTATCACAGGGTTTTCACA
This sequence comes from Mopalia muscosa, assembly GCA_031763545.1. NCBI lineage: Eukaryota > Metazoa > Mollusca > Polyplacophora > Chitonida > Mopaliidae > Mopalia > Mopalia muscosa. The sequence continues at coordinate 7,801 of JARFOD010092609.1, read as the reverse complement.
AGTCTATATTGAAAATTTCATTGTTGAAAATATCTGATGCAAGTATTTTTTAAAATTATTTATATATTTTGTCAATTTGAGCTTTTAAGATTTGTTCCCAATGAAACAGTCTCATGTAGTCCATATTCAAAATTTCCAAGAAAGAATGTAAAAAGCCTCATTTGAGTTGAAGATTTCTTCAATATTATATAGGGTTACACAAGTACATATAGAAAATTTCATTGTTCAAATATCTTTTTTGTGTTTTTCTTGTTAATACAACCTCTATGTTAAAGAAACACCTTGGTATGGGTTTTTAAAAAGTTGTGTGTGGTCTCCCTGTAAACATGTGTTTTTCCCCCAGAAATGAGCAATTTCATAATTATAACAGGCGGTTCGGAACCAGCTTTGTGTTGCACTCGTGCCAAGGGGCAACAGAGCACCGAGCTGTTATTATGTGTTTGTTTTTGAGTGTTGTGATTGACCTGTCCTGTAATTGTTTATTGATCGTGATGCCTATGGTGGTTTCCATTATTCAACTAGCAATATAGAAAGCCGCCTGTTTTTTTTATGGGTAATTTTAATTGTTTGCCTCACAGATTGATAGAGTCACAGGGAGAAACATTCATGGACTTAACTCTATCGACTGAAAATCCTTATTCTATATCTATTGACTTAAACGGATTTTAAGACAGCTATAAGTACAACTTTTATTCACACCTCCAAATTCTCGTGACATGCACTGCCTTCTAATTTGTAACTAGCGGTTTAAAGAACCTAGAATACACACAGAGCACATTTAACTCCTTCATGATTGTACCACAATTTATGTAGGAATTCTTGCTGTTTTCACGAATGTTTGTGTGCACAAAGCACAGTAAGCACCATAGCTTGTCATGGTTTGTCTTCTCCGGACGTGCCATGAGACAGAAGATTAAAGGCGCTTGTTGCATTTTTCCCTCACTGTTTGATACAGTGATTTGATACTTTATCATTTTGTGTGGACTGCTATAATTTGCACAACTAGTAAGCCCACGTATGTTGCCGGTGTGTTGATCGATACGAAATAGTTATGAAAGAAAGAGTTTACAAAATGGTTGAGTACGAAACAGTTCGGGTACGAAACGGTTAAAGTACGAAATGGTCTGTTACCCACCCAGGGCCTAAAGGGAGCAGGAAAGAATGTCGGTTAAGTTCACACCTAGTTTAAGAATCCTTACGTAAAAGGGCCAAGAAAGGGGTAGCGAATATAACCTGGGATCTCAGAGAAAGGGAAGGAGAGCGTTATTACCCTCAAACCTTTCACGTCATTCAGACGGCAAAAGCTGTGAAGTGTACAGGCGTCTTATATGAGGATCATAACCGTCCTCTGATACGAAAACAATCAAGAAATAGCAAGCTTTATAGTAAAGTTGTAATGATGTAAAAGTGTGGTAGGTAGACGTGACTCTAAAATTTTCACAACACAAATTATACAAGCATGCGGCTTTCATAAGTGAGACCTTAAATGGAACGACAACTGTTTTTCGACCTAAACTTATTATTTTTATTGCATATTTCCAAAAGACAACCATCTGTATTGCACTTGCAATCGAATTGGTATAGCTGTTAATTATTTAATTTTAATAGCAGAACTAACGTCATTGCAAAATACGTTAGAATCTATTCACTTCGCTGGTGGATGCTTTCATGTTAAGCCGAAAGTGAGTGTTCCGTCCCGAAGCGAAACAACAACAACAACAAACAACCGCTTGTACATATCAACCTGGTTATTAAAACTGGATTTTTAAAAAATCGTTGGGGCCGTTGTAGAATTAGTCCGTCACTCTAAAAAATGATATTTGGGTATAAAAGATCGATGAATAAAACAAACCTAAAACTAAGAAATACTGTCAGTAAAAGGGTAACTAAACCTTAGTCCGATCTCCAGAACCAATAAAAAGAATGAATCCAGAAAAATATGAATTATATGAGGACGCATGTACAAAGCGTCAGACTCAGAAAGAATATGGCATTGTTGTGATTCAGGCGTTTTGCCTTTGACCTTTAAATAGCAGAAATGCAAAGTAAACTTGACTGTTTTATTGCGCTGTGATTTTGTTTTGCAATGGCATGTTTATATGCTATTAAAGGCGACGGACCAATTCTACAATTAGACCAAACCGTTTGTCAGCTGAAAACATTGCTTAACGTATGTGCTATTCAAAAATGATATTTTGATATGTATACAACATATTAATTTAGCATTGCGCTTGTACAACCTAGCTTGTGTATACGCCGTGTTGTTACAGATGCTTTCCAATGCACCCATAAGCGAACGGACACACTGGTGACCGACCGTTTATTAGAACAATGACGCCGGCCCCACCTGTTAAATTAACTAATTAACGGCTATGCTTACTCAAATTCAAGTGCAATACAGATGTTTTTTCTTAAAAAATATATAATACAAATAAAAAGTTTAGGTCGAAAAACAGTTGTGTTTCCCTTAATTGGGTTGACACGCTGTCATGTTAGGGAACTGACCTTAACTTCGGTGTTGATCGCCAAAACATCAATTTAAAAATGATACATGCATGGAAAGTATTAAAGTGGTGTATAGGTTATGTAATGACCTGTGTTCAAATTGACTTTCCGTTTGATCGAGGATAAGGCTTATCTATGACAGGGACAGCAAAACCAGGCATTTCTACAGCGTTTCCAGTTTTCTTTGTGTTAGGATAATCGGTTTTTAGTCTAGATTGATGCGTTTTATCCGCGCTGTCGCTATTAAAATCGTTATAAATCATTTTGTGGAAAATATTACGTAACGAGTAACATATGAAACTGTCCATAGTTTTCAATAACACGCAGGAAATAAAATACGGTAGATTAGCGGCCGATAAATAACCAACAAGGAATTAAAATCAAAATCCTGGCTCTGGAAAGATAAACGGGGCAAACAGATGGAAGTAGACAACTTTGTTTTCATGTATAAATTCACTTTGACCGTTGACTTCGATACAATTTATGTTTTGGACAATTTTTAGAAGTACAAGTAAGGTTGTGCCAAGGCTTATAGAGGTCGTGTGTTATCACACGTACACTCCACTATCTCGCATGCACACAGGGTCCGCCGACATGATTTTGTGGTAGCGTGTGCGCTTACTTATCCTACTTCGATTTACCGTTCACTGATCGAGCCCGTCTGTTAACGATCGGGTTTATGAGTGAGTCACATGATTTGGCTCCGTCAATTGAGGGGGTGATTTTTACGAGGTTTCTTCCTGGTTTTCCACCGTAATTAGACAAGGAGTATATAAGTGAAATACCCTCGAGTCCTACTTTTAACCCCAATAAAACAAATAAACAAAACACACACACACTAACGTATATTAGACCGATTTGAACTGACGATTGCTTGCAAAAGATCTCAAGCTCTAGAGAGATATTTGATGGAGCAGGGATTTCATATATCTGGTTAGAGAGATATGTTTGATGGAGCAGTGATTTCATATATCAGGTTAGAGAGATATGTTTGACGGAGCAGGGATTTCATATATCTGGCTAGAGAGATATGTTTGACGGAGCAGGGATTTCATATATCTGGCTAGAGAGATATGTCTGATGGAGAAGTGATTTCATAAATTTGGCCAGAGAGATATGTTTGACGAAGTAGGGATTTCATATATCAGGCTAGAGAGATATGTTTGACGGAGTAGGGATTTCATATATCTGGCTAGAGAGATATGTTTGACGGAGCAGGGATTTCATATATCCGGCTAGAGAGATATGTTTGACGGAGCAGGGATTTCATATATCAGGCTAGAGAGATATGTTTGACGGAGCAGTGATTTCATATATCAGGCTAGAGAGATATGTTTGACGGAGCAGTGATTTCATATATCTGGCTAGAGAGATAGGTTAGATGGAGAAGTGATTTCATATATCTGGCTAGAGAGATATGTTTAATGGAGCAAGGATTTCATATATCTGGCTAGAGAGATATGTTTGATGGAGAAGTGATTTCATATATTTGGCTAGAGAGATATGTTTGATGGAGAAGTGATTTCATAAATCTGACTAGACAGATATGTTTAATGAAGCAGTGGTTTCATACATCGGGCTAGAGAGATAGGTTTGATAGAGAAGTGATTTCATATATCTGGCTAGAGAGATAGGTTTGATGGAGAAGTGATTTCATATATCTGGCTAGAGAGATATGTTTAATGGAGCAAGGATTTCATATACCTGGCTAGAGAGATTTGTTTGATGAAGCAGGGATTTCATATATCTGGCGAACACATTTCTCTTTCCAAAGTCATCTGTTACAGGCTAACCAAAACGTATAGGTATAATCCTAGCCTTTATTCTGCCAAATAATTTTTTCATCCAACATATAAGTTGAATATTTAATTTTAATTCCAAACGATAACAAAAATTTGTATCATATTTAGTTCAAAGTGTCAAGAAAGACCTTAAAGCAGGACTCTGTAAACCTGTTATTTCTCTGAACGCCTTCCTAATCGGAACATTAATTAGAAACAAAACTCTAAGAAGCGGTTGACATTTTTTCATGTTTGATTTGAATATTTTCAACACGGTTGTTACTTTTTTTTTCAGTGTATAAAACGTTGGGCTTCAGATCGGATCTGGGGTAATTTGTTTATGAATCTATATTTGCGTAGTAGTTTTGTACATGCTTACTCAAATGACTTTATGGGTGACAATATAAGCCGTATCTTGGACCACGACATGTATGGGGTCGGCAGGAAATAACAAGTTGTGATGCATTTACCGGGTTTCCTTCTGTTAAGGTTTCTTTTAGTCAAGATTGATGTGTTAAAGCCTCGCGAAAGCTTTTTTAAATTGATATAAATTGTTGTGTGGAATACATTATGTAACATTGAGCGCAAGAAACTCAATGTTACAGCTATTACCAACAAAACCGCTTTACAGGCAATTCAACCAACTAAAGAACAATAAATAACCCTACACAATTAGATGTGATTTAGACAGCCTGGGTTGTTCATAGGTGGTAGCTTCCTGGTGTTATCAACGCCTAAAATGCAACAGGAAGACGATTGGAACAAATTCATAATTTATACATTAGATCTCATTGTACTATTTATTCCTTGTAACTGATTGGTGTCTGTGTTCTACACTCAAGATTTCCCTTCTTCACATCCTTTGCGAGAAATGCCTCGTAAATTCTGCTTTAAACAAGGAAGTAAAAAATTAAAAGTTTGGTTTGTTTTTTCAATTTGTGTTAAACGCCGTCCTTTATATTATTTCTCTCAAGCCAAATTTATGGACAACCCCCCCCCCCCCCCCCCCTCGGCATACGCTAATAACATACAGCGGTTTTTATAAAAAATATATATAAACCGTCATTTAAAATCGTTGAAATGGACATTCCATAGTAAATATATGTTAAAACCGCTGCATATTGGAGCGTACCCTAGGCATCGTTGACAACAAACTCAGACAAACCAGAACAAATACAGGACAATCACAGGATTGCATGTTGCCTGGGCCCTTACCTCGTTGAGCACCTCGCGCAAGAGGAAGCTTCCCCCAAAACATCGATTTAAAAGTTAGGCTGTATGAAAATCTGAAGACAAGCCTGATGCAAAGTTAAATAAGAACAATGTCACCTTTACACTGCATGTTCAGGGTAATAGAGATTCAACACGAACGGTTGTTTAAAATTGTGGATAACACAGAACTAAAACTTAAGTGTTACATATGACCAGAAGTCTATTAACTAGACTTCTGGGCCTGTATTCATCAAGCTACTTAAGTATTTCTTATAGTTAAGAAATATTTAGCCAAATTTCAGGCTTTCATTTGATCACGAAAAACTTAAATGTGAAATTTTTAAGTCGACATTTTATAAATTTCACTTATAATCTTTCATTTAGGATCATGCAAAGTTAAGCAAAATGGTTTTTATTGTCTAAAAGGATGTTTGAAAATTGGCTAAGTTTTTCTTAACGTTAAGAAATACTTAAGTAGCTTTATGAATACGGGCCCTGATATAACTTATATTCTTCTGGTTCAAGGTCACAAGGTGGGTTGACTACAATTCGTGTTCGTGTGGTTCCTGGAAAACAAGTGATATTTAATTAACTGACTTTGTTCATATTTCCTTGTCCTAGATTTAACATAGATATCTTCTATAAAGTGGGCAGATAGGGTAAAGAATACTAGTAGTGTGTTAATTGATGGTAATTACTTAATTACTATATTATGTATTTAAACTGTAATTAACAAGAATATCAAAAAGCGTCATACAAGCAGAGTTATGCATACTTTCTTTGATCATTAAATAAGTCATTTTCACAATATATATACGAAAAAAAGAGAAAGAAAGTTAGTGAAGTAAACCGTCTGAACACTGAAACTTCTAAAAGGCGAGACGCTCGGAAAAACAATGCCGTGGCAAAACAACGCGTTTCCGTTGAATTGGTGATGTGTTCTATTACAGGGTAACAGGTTTAATAGTGTAATCACCAGTCTGTCTCTACCATAGAAATATAGTGTTCGGTGGAATAGATTATGTAACACTTGGTACGTTAATGTCCCGGAGTCAATAAAGCTGTCAACAACCCAGGAATTCAACGTGTAATAAAACACAGCTAAGTAGAGAGTGCAATATATCATAATGATCACTGATGAGCTTAGCATGTTAGGACTGTTACAATGAGACAGGAAAACTTCATTTTAGTCGAAATCCTGTACAGCTGAGCCAAGTAATGTCGCTGATAGAATTTACCCACCATAAAAACAAAAAAACGGTACCTGAACACAAAGGAAAAACCATGTAAATCACGAATGTATCCAGGTTACCAGTCTTGTTTCAAGAAACATTATTGAAAAGTATTGCTGTGATCACATCATAGCATAGTCCCGATTAATATATACAGCTGTAAATCACGGCCGCACAGTTTACGCCGTTTTATCACTACATTCGAAATGACCCTGGTTTATGACCAAGCGGGCATGGAAGTAAGACAGCTTCCTGTTTTAATCAAATAAGGATTTTATATGATTTGTTTTTATGCCGCACACTATTCTAGGACTAACGAAGTAGTTAAAAAATGTTAAATGTAAATCGTACCATAGAATGCCATTCTTGCGATACTTTTGTGTGGGTGCTGATGAATGATATTTTTTAAATAATACAGTTCTCGAAAGAAAGTATGGGTTGAATAAGAAATATATTTATTAATTGAAACAGGCGTATAATAGTCCGTTGGACAATTATTTCCGCCTTTATCAGCAGACTCGATGTCTAACGTTGTTCAGGCCAGACGCTCAATTGGGTTGGATGGATGTCAGAAGTTTGTGATCATAGAAAAAGAATAGAAATTTACGATTTGTTCATTCCTAACGTCTGCCGGTGTAAATCAAACTTTAGACCGAGATTTGACATATTTGAATTCCATTTCTTTTTCGTTGTCTTGGTGCAGGTCGTGGTGTTTCTTTACTGACCCATTGATGTGTGGGTGATCACCAAACCTGTTCTAACGATTGCATAATAGACTAGAACTTTCTCAGAACTGCTAAACGAGACTTTCCAGCAAGAAAAAACAATAATATGCAATAATTCACCCAAGAGCAGACACTCAAAGCGTGTGTCTGGCACGTTTCCATCGATAATACTACAACACAATCAGTCGAAACTCAACCGTTGCCAATATAAACGGTTATGAACGGTATTGATTTTGATAAAGTCGAAAGACATAGCTGTCATTGTAAATCTGTTGAGTTAAATTAAATTGTGTTCCCCCTAAAACGAGAAGAGGACCACAGTCATAGGCGTAGGGGAGGGTGTATT